>CM075017.1:19307502-19362673 GCA_037576675.1 Pangasius sanitwongsei | reverse complement strand
ATGGAAGATTTCAGACAGGATGGGACAGCAGATTGGGAAAGTGACCTATTGAAGATACTGGTGAAGATCCCAGCCAGTTGGTCTGCACAGTCCTTCAGCACATGTCCGGATATGCCATCAGGGCCTGCAGTCTTCCTTGGGTTTATGGCCCTTAGCATGCGCCTTACCTCCCATTTTTCTACCGAGAGGGTGAAGTTGGAGTTACTGTTCGTTGTTTGGTGCAGCACTGTGTCTTGTGGTGCTACCTCAAAGCATGCAAAGAATATGTTCAGTTCCGCTGCCAGTGATGCTCCACTGTTCGCAGCTCCGAGGCCGGGTCTGAAGTTGGTGAGGTGTTGGACTGCCTGCTAAACCTGCCTGCTGTCTTTGCTGACCAGGTGGTGATTGATCTTCTTTCCATAGTTCGCCTTGGCTCGTCTGATGCCTCTTTTTAGGTTGGCTCGAGCTGTGCTGTACAGGGCCCTATCACCTGACTTTTATGGACTTGAAGTAAGAAAATGTCCTTAGTATTATTTGGGAAAGAATTACTCAGGTAGCACGCTACAAAGGGTCATGTTTAAATTTTCAGAAGTGGTGATGATGTTAGGAATAAAACATGACTGGGCATGCTGTTATAGAAATGTAATCAACGAGTTATTGTTACCATCCGAAAGTTGATTATTTTCCTATAACAACACCTCTACATCAGCAGTTTGCCAACGATTACAATTTTAAATTTAATAATGAATGATATGTAACACTTCTTTCTGTTTATAGTTACATTTTACTTTTTTCCCCAGCAGCCCTTTTTTTTTTTTTTCCAAAAAAATGATACAGAGAGACCGGTTTCCTTTCCCATAAAGGAAGACTTGAAGTTACAAAGTTCTGGAGACTCGTTCCATTATGCAGAAAGTTTCACCATATCAATAATTATACATTATATGAATCCGTTTATAATTAGTGTTTATAATTAATCCATTTATAATTAATTATGTGGCAAGTCCCTGTGAATTAGCTGTTACTATAGAAACAGTAATGTATTAGAACGAGACTATTAATATAAACCTATGATTTGAATTATAGCTGGCACTACTGTAAGAGTTGCTGTTATAGAATATTAATCAACACCTTCTGACCAATCAGATTCCAGAATTAAACAGCAGAATCCAACAGTGGTATAAAATATGAGTTAAAAAGAGAAATCCAGAACAATAAGATCTGCTTATAGAAACAAAGACACAAAATGTTTCACTCTCATGAATTAACATATTTATGACATAATTGTTAACATTGCTTGCTGATTGCTAGCTAGCTGACATGGCTAATGACTAATGTTAGCAGTTAGCATTAGCATAGACACTACCGCATTTTAGTGCTTAGGTTTTTACAAGTTTGTTATGTGGGCAGAAATGTCAGGGCACAAATTAGCTATTACTTTTGACAGCGTGCAGGGGAAAGCGACTTCCCTCATGATGCCCCGCCTCTGCTCAGTGAACAGTTTTCTCCATAGATTCATGCATCACAGCTGTCAGCGCTAAAGGTATAGTCAGCAAATTTGACAGAAATTGGCTGAAACTAGCTGTTTAGGAAAACAAAGTCCATGCACAGCCCCTCCCTTAAGTGTTTTTCCAAAGGTCATGCCCTACAGAGGTTTCGAGCTATGTGCTGTGTACGCACAACATGATTGACAGACAGTACAGACAACACCTTGCCTCAACTGGCTGGAAGCTGGCGATCCACAGAGATCAACATTTCTCCTCCGAACAGATGTTTTATTAACAGTGCGGATCTTTGCCAAAAGTGACAAAAATGTCCTGAAGAGTGTCTGGTTTCTGCTTCTGAAGTGCTGCTGAGAGCAGCTTGAACAAAAAATGTTATAAAACTTGCAATATTTATGGTTTTTCAGAACAGTGATAAGGTCATAGCTGCCTAACCAACAAGGGGGCAAGGTTAGAAACAGGAAGCAGTAAAAGGTGAAAGCTCTCAGGGTTTTTTTTTTGTTGTTGTTGTTGTTGTTGTTGTTGTTGTTGCCTGTAAAATTGTGGCACTTCAACTGAGATAAAGATGTTTGAATTTTTTTCAGTATGATCTCATCTGAGAAAAATAACATCTTATGGGAAACTTATTTGAAAACATGTTACCAATTAATTTTTCATATAATAATGTAGGCTATTTTTCACTTCTGCAGACCACGCATGTGTACTAAAACATCCTTCACAACCTTTTGGTGTCTTTTTTGCTGTCACTCTACTTGAAACTCCCTGAATCTCTGTACCTTCCTGCCTTTGTCTTTTTCTGACAAATATACACACATACACACACACACACAAACACTCTGCATCTTTATATAAAGCCTCTTTCCAGACTGCTAGATGTGTATTTAGGAAGTCTGCTTCTTTGAGGTCCTCCCAGCACCAGAGGTTGTTTCATACAGCTGTTTGAAGTGCGTATGAGCGCCGGGTCGAGCTAAAAAGTGACAGTCCTCTGCTCGACAAACTCCCATGGGGGGTTTCACAGCTGGGGAAAAAGAGACGGACAGAGAAAGAAGGAAGAAAGCAGGAACAGCCTGAGATAGTAGCTAGAAAGAGACAATCCACTATCAGCATATTTCTGAGAACAAAGAAAGTTGGACAAACTTGGGGAAAGTTTAGTTTATATTCTTTACTTTTAAGACTAGCCTCACTGTGCATCTCTCTGCCTCGCTCTATCTGTTGATTACATCTAATCCTTATAATGGAACTCGTTAGAATTCTTATATCCTAGTCTGATTGTTGTCTTGTCTGAGCATTTCTATTTTTAACCCTAATTGTGTATAGATTGCATAATTCCTGAGCTTTTATCATTCTTCCCTTAGCTGCTATTGTTGCTTTTACATCACTGTCTGTTTGGGGATTTGGTTCATTATTCTTAACTACGTTGTATGGTGGAAAAAATAAAATGTCCAAATAATTTATTTAAACTTTTTAAAAGTTTAATAGATGTATACCAAATATTTTCTTTGATATTATATTATATTTCTTATATTAGTGTGTTACTTGAAAAGAAGTGTACAGCGAACTATTGTTAAATTAATAATTTTACTGGTAAAATTTGCATATTGGTAATAAAGTCCTTATTAAAGTTATGTTTAAAAAAAAAAAGTTGTCTAAGTTATAGTTAGATCCCATTTTCAACATTTAGATCATCTGGTTGTTTACAAAACTAGCTGTAGACAGTCTACTTTCTGTGTTTATGTGGCCAAACTATTGATTTCATGCCCACTGACCACTTCAGAGCATCTCATAACCAGGTTTTCTGACATATCCAATTTCACCAGAAATTTCTGAATTCTGAAAGACAAAACGCACATTAAATAATAGCTTTTGTCAGTCTGATTGAAACCAAATGCGCCTCAAATCTGGTTTCTTTTCGTCCGATTTTTTCCTCTTCATTCAGGGCCGCTGCTTCTCGACACCAGACACGAGAACAAAAACAACATGACAAAAACCTAGAATAAAACAACACGAATAACAAGCTGTATAAAACAGGTCAGCGAAGGATGGTACCTGGAACTAAAGCAGCACAGAGATGGCTTATTATTTATTTATTTGTTTTCACGTTTCAATTTTTGTCACTGTGGTCTGCACGAAATTGTATTCAGAACCATGACTGAACACTGGCCGTAAGTAAAGTATAATCCCCAGTGAAATTTCAGTGTGTGCAACAGGTAAGATAAAACAATAAAACTGTGGGGTGGTGTGATGATTATTTTCTTACAACAGCACATCCTGTTTTACTCCTCACAGCAATTTGCCAATGATTGTGGGGTTTTTATGTTAATTAAAAATGATTAATTAAAAATGTATAGTTACATTTAATACTATGGAATGCCAGCAAGACAAGACTTCCTGGCACCACTTCCATTATAGCAGCTAACAGTCATTCCTACACCAGCTTTCTTTTTTTTTTATCTCTCTCGAAGTAATAAGACAAAAAAAAAATTCAGCTTGTCATTTTACAGAGAAACTGGGAAGCGCAAAGTCATCTGTCCCATGATGGAAAACTTGCTGAAAACAAAGCTGGAGACTCCTTCCATAAATGTTAAATAAACATCTCTTTACAGAACACTTCATCATATCAGCAATTGTACATTTTTCTTTTGTAAATAACACATTTTTTATTTATTTTTTTTTATAAATGATAACGTATTAGAACGAGCGTATTAATATAAACCTGTGATTTGGATTACAGCCGGAACTGTGCATGAGATCAAATTTATCTGCTTGTCATTTTGCAATGTCTAAAAATTGGAATTAATAAATTAATAAGATTGACCTTGGTTGCATTTGTTATGCATGTGAGAATTGTACTTAATTGTATCTCTGTCAGTCAGTTGTATTTATTTGTCCTTGTAGGTGCCTCATACTTCTTCAAGGATAAGGAGTACTGGCGAGTGGTGGGCAGTGATATGGAGGTGGAGGCAGGGTATCCGCGCCCCATCGGCATTGACTGGCTGGTCTGCAAGGACATGCAGTCCGACGCTCCAGAGACAAGGAATAACGAGACAGGCTCACAGCTCACCGGACAGCACCACGTGGACCATGCCGAGAACGGCTATGAGGTGTGTTCCTGTACCTCAGACTCAGGCTCGTCCTCTGGCCCACGCCTGCAGCTCGCACCTGCCTGGCCACTGGTAGCCTTCTTAATACTGACACACACCCTCATGTGTGGCACACTCTGATGACGGGGACACCACAGGCCTGCACTGGCATGGACACGGACACTGAGAGTGCGTATGCAGGGGCTTGTGGGAAGGACAGCAGAGGGCAAACTTATACTCCAATCAGTGATGCTTTGGCAAACTTACACTCCAGTCAGTGATCATTGCTTACATCTGGCTTTTTTAAAAATCAAAACTGGAAATGTGTAATTATTATTATTATTATTATTATTATTATTGTTATAACTGCATTGAAGATCTTTTGTGTGCCTCAACACAGGTTCATTTCAAGTACTTTGTGGAATCCATGTCAAGTATTATCTGCTTTTTTTCCTCATGCAGTGATAAGGATA
Source organism: Pangasius sanitwongsei (assembly GCA_037576675.1). Lineage (NCBI taxonomy): Eukaryota > Metazoa > Chordata > Actinopteri > Siluriformes > Pangasiidae > Pangasius > Pangasius sanitwongsei. The sequence continues at coordinate 19,357,642 of CM075017.1, read as the reverse complement.
TTCAGTGTTTAAAGAGAGGAAAAAGAAAGAAAGTTAATCTGTATTTTCCAGACTAAAAAGTCACATCAGTTTTATATCATGCACCACCCAAAATTGTGTCTGCTTAAAAAGAAATTAATGTATATGTTGTGTTATTTTGTTTTATGCAATGTTTATTAAAGTTGAGAACCTGTTTTTTTTTTTTAAGAATTATGCTAAACCTTCAAGTGGCTCAGTCAAGTAGTCGAATAATATCCAATGTTCAAAATACATCTTGATCCACCATGCATGGTCCATAGGTGTGGCGGCCTGGGAAACCATTTTGCCTTTTTTTTTTTTTTTTAACTATATATAGTTCTGAAAACTACAGAAATATGTTTCTCTTTTGCATGCATTTCCAACACAAGTTATAGTACTTTAAAATCTCGTTTCTCTCAAAAGTGAAAAGGGGGAGAAGTACATTTAAAAGATTTCATTCCGACTGCTGAGAAGGACCATCGCTGATTTAAGGGACTTTACGAAATGATAGCAGCAGGAATGTAAAACTGAGCTGTACTGTGCATGAACGAATTCGAGTCACTGGTTGCTGCCTCCATAGCCCAAACTTCTACTACGGCAAATTCACCAGTCTGAGATACTCTCCAAAAGTTCATTTCACAATTTTTAATGTGTGTTGAATTAGAACTTTATTTAAACTAGATAACAGCATTATTCCTTTCAAGATTTATAATTTAAACCATTTTTATTAAGAGATGTGTCAGACTCTACCTATAACGACACCAGAGACATAAAACAATCACAAAAAGAAGTCAAATTTGAATATCTTAATGAATTTCTGATGTTTTAAAAACACTTAATCTCCATTCCTCCATAGTGTTAGAGTTGCCTAGTGACTTTTGCATGGTTTGAGTGGCACAGATTAAGTTCCGGTTGCCTTAGCCGCGCCTAAAGCCGTAAAGTACTTCTAACTGTGGTTGTATTGTTTAGGCTTATGTCTGTTTAGCTCACATTAACTGCTTGTGGAAATCACACTCAGCTAGCAAAGTTTTAGACATCTTAAGGCAGACTCTTTCTGCCACTGCATTTGTTAAACTGGCTCCTGAAGGCTGATTTATGCATGCTGTTAACTACACGTACGCATACGCAAGATGGCCGCCGTGCATATCCTGCGATCATTTGGCACGTTGCTTGAGCACATCCTCAGAAATTAACGTGATGCATCCCCGTTGTGCAAAACCAACAAACAATAAACAGTGGAGGCAGTATAGCACCATGTGGCACGGTACTAAAACTATTACTAAACGGTGTTCCTATTCCGCTTTTTGATTTGAGACACAATCAAAATCATGCCCACAGCAAAAATGTTTAAAAAGAAAAGAGCTTTTAAAAAGAGCTCGTTAGTGTGTTAAACATCGCTGTGCATGAAATCACTAAACATTACAGCTGGACTTTTAAACCCGATGGACAGAGATGTTTTGGCTCTTACGTGCCATCTTGTGGACGCCTTTTTTAATCTTCCAGATACACGTAAGATGCGCATGCAAGTATGTGAACAATGGCGCTCACGTAGCAGCTTCTTCTAGGTAAGATTAAAAAATAATAACAACTTCCATATTGTTTTGGTGAAATATAGGCAGTCTTTGTAGCTTTTTTTAGCTGCCAGAATTCAGCCACAGCAACCTCCAGTGGGTTTTCCCAGACCACCACACACGACAAAGGATCCCTTTAAAGGCTCCCACCTTTCCAAGGCCTCGAACTTCTTTAGCTGGCCTCCTGTGATGACAGGCTGTACATAGCTGCACATCTCTCATCCATGCTAAAAATGTATTTTTATGATTTGGCCACAGTTGGGTCATTTCTGCTGTGTTTGCTATGACAACTGTTTAATTACACGTGTGTTAATTACTGAAGCATGTGATCTCACCCCATGTATCAGTCAGTTCTAAAGGTTTCTATTATTAAAATAATTAGGCATTATTTGGGTAATTAGAAATGATAACAATTGTCACTCACAGCAGCTGCTAGGATGCAAAAACTGCATCTTATAGTCTGGAAAATAATGATAATGGTAATCATAATAGTACCATTGTACAATGGTATGAAAATCTCTATAGGAGTCTCCCTGCTTTCTCTACACACTTAACCCTCAAGTGCTTTAACTGACCATGAACACTGATCCAGGCCTGTTCTCTCTGGATGATTTTCACTTCTTATTTTGTTCATCTACCTATTTTTAAATTCCCCACTGAGATTTTACACAGCCTCCAAATTGTCTGTGATGGTTACCAACAACTATTAATTTATTAACGGATTGTGTATTTTTGTAAGGAACAATATTTTGGAGTATGCATTGCGAGCATGAAATGTTCAGTTTTGTTTTTCAAGGGATTCAGCATTTTCTAGCTTGAGTCCTACCCAGGAAGGATTTTTAAGGAACGACGGGGAGAATATTTGAGTCGTGCCTGCAGAGAGGACACTCACAGCTTCCTCTGACATGTTACGATTGCTAAAAGTATTTACTTATATACAGTAGGCTTATATATACAGGTATATTTAAGGTCAAAGGTTGTATGGCAGTTGCAAAAAAATGTCAATTCCAAGCTGTCTTTTGTAAGGGGAAATATTTTTGTAGAAAAATAAAGATGGAAAATTAGTATGAGTGGTGAATTGTGTACAGTGTCCGATCATTTCTGTATTTGTGGCCAGGCCAAATGGAAAGCAAATTTTTCCCGCTGTTGACAGAAGCTGCTGGTAACTGACAGGTGCTCTAGCTACTGCATTTCTCTCCCATCAATGCATGAAAACACACACTGCAAGCAATCAAAGTTGCTTACTGCGTCAGTTCTGGGTTTGTTTTTGTTGTCATAGAGCATGTACTTGGCTGAACTTTTTTCTTTTTGCAAGACGAGCACTTTGTTTGTGTGCAGAGTGCTTCAGTCAGTGATGAAACAGTACGCTGACATGGCGGCAGTAGACACTGCATACATATCTGACAAAAGGTATGCGAACTATCTGTCGCCTTGGTAACGGGCTTCCATTTTACCTCACACAAGGTCTCGCACATGAAAACAAGCTCTGAGTGGTGTATGGGTGTGAGTGGTATTGTATTCCTTGCTGGTATAATTATTCCCACTTACAGAAATGAATAGTAACACTTATTGTTCATGAGTTATTGAACAATATTCTTCTAGGTATCTATGCAGGAACTAAACAGGAATAAATGAGTAGTACCTTATTAACGCCTAATGAAGTACTAATGAATACTGGGTAATTACCAGTGGTGGAAAGAGTACAAAACATGAGTGAAATGAGTAAATTTACTGCTACTGTTGTAATAATTCACAAAGTGGTTGTTGTCTTTTACACCAGAAGCAAAGGGTGGAAGGGTAAATCTGGAGATAGGATCTTCACAGTCAATGAATTTTATTTACAGAGGTTCTTCAGATGGAGAAATACAGGAGTTCTGTAATAAATGTGTGAAACGCTACCCAATATATAACAGGTTTTTAGGTCATTTATGCTGTAACATGCTCAGAAAGGCTTGGCTCATTGTGTGATTAAAGGGTCACACAACATGACATGCACCACTTATCTGTCTCTTTACGTACATTCTGTCCACTTATCTTATGATGTGACATATCAGGTCAGAACACCATGGTACGGAATACATTCACAAATAATAAGAATCATCATAAAGACAATAAAACCGATATTAAGCGTAAGAGAAAGTAAAGGAAAATCAAATAATTCCACATTGTCATCAAGAAAATTACCCAAGTAAGAGTTACTAAGTCATCTGGTGAAAAAAAATTTTTTTTTATATGTCTACCATTGACACAATTCATCTGAAAATGTTCTATATCCAAGGAATGCATTTCTGAATGTATTATTATGTTAAATAACCAAATGAGTTATTAGCAACAGTATATAAAAAAGGTAACATTAGCTGGCTAGCTAGCTTAGCCAAATGCTAGAGCTTGCCAGGTTTGTTAGTTGTATGTACACTATGTATGTATGTATGTATGTATGTTAATTCATAAATATTTCTATTTACGTAGTTAGCTATCTAGTAAAGATTTCCCTTACACAATATCCTGAGTGTTACCTATAGGCCGTAGCAGCATTTTTACATATAACTAACACAATAGCCAATCACTAGCGAACGTGAAAGTGACATCTTAAGTTTAATGCTGATAGCTCCATGGGTTGTGGCTCACATAATTTGCAGATCATTATCAAGATACCTGATAAACAGATAAATTGGGGCAGGGATGCCGTTCTGTCTCCACTGTCTCAGACATTGCTGCTGCTGACTAAGCATTTGGTGCCTGAAGTGCAGAATTTTGGCAGGAAATTTAAAATTTACACATGCTGATTTTTAACTGGCCTGCACTCTTTCAGAGTTATTATTTTACTCAGTATCAGTCATAAATATAATAACAGAGCAATGTTGAATATTTTTTAAAAACTCAAGTAAAAGTACTGTGATTTAATTATACTCAAAAAAAGTACAGTTACAGCGAATCAAGTACTCAAGTACTGTAACAAGAGTACATGAAGTTTAACAATTTCCACCCCTGGTAATTACTCAGTAAGTAATAATAAAGTAATACTTTGGTAGTTCATTATGAACTAAGCAATAAGAAGCATATAATAATAATAATAATAATAATAATAATAATAATAATAATAATAATAATAATAATAATAATTGTTAGAACTTTTGTCTCACACCTCCAGGGTTGGGGGTTCGATTCCTGCCTCCGCATGTGTGCACAGAGCTTGCATGTTCTTCCCGTGCCTTGGAGGTTTCCTCTGGGTACTCTGGTTTCCTCCACCAGTCCAGAAACATGCATTGTAGGCTGACTGGCATATCTAAATTGTCCGTATTGTGTGACTGGGTGTGTGTGTGAGCTATCGTACCTTGCAATGGGTTGGCGCCCCATCCAGGGTGTCCCCTACCTTGTGCCCCAAGTCCCCTAGGATAGGCTCCAGGCTCCCCGCAACCCTGTGTAGGATAAGTGGTACAGAAAATGGATGGATAATAATAATAATAATCTTATTTAAGCACTAGGTGTTAATGTTGTCCTACTCACTCTTTCCTGGTTAGTCCCTAACTAGTCATACTGTCCTATGACTTATTGAACAATACTCTAATGTGTTACCCAAAACTTCAGTAGGAGTTAATAGGTTTTATTTTAGTTTGGTTGTGGTAGTGCCTTCTGCTTAGAGTAGCAAACCATGATGTACTCCAGTGCATAATAGGAAATATTGCTGCTATAAGCAGAAGATACAGCCAGCAATCCAGAGTTCAGGTTTCTGTTTGTTCTTGGCAGGGTTTTCTGAAATGTCCATCACACCCAGATTCCAACTCCCACCACAAATAATTGAACCAAGTGCACCGAGCCAGTAAAATTAATGATTACACTCAAGCAATCTGCTTCTGAACTGTAATCAAATATTTTCCAAACATCACTGAACATTGTCCGAAAACAAGTTTCTCCAAAGCCTCGGAAAGTTTGGATCGTTTTAACTGGAAGAGAAATTTTTCAAGGTTATGCCCGTGCCCCCATTTAACAAGTCATTCTTCTAGAGTAACTTGAGTGTGTGAATTTTCTCCTAGGCTTTGCTGTACGTGGTGCCCAGTGGGAGCTCAGCTAACAAATTAACGTCCTCAGGGTGTCCTTTAAATATCCTAAAAATGTATATTATGATATTATTACACAGCACAAAGGATGCCCCTTACAACATTCCAAGAACATCGTTCTTGTTTTGAAACCAACACTACAACCTACCTTTACATTTATAATCTAATCTATTTATGGAAGAACAACATTACTGGCAAATTTTAAACCCGAACTGTAAGTTTAAAATGGAGAATACATTCTCACTTTGATTATCAGTATCATCCACACCAGTCTCTGTCTCATCACCGGAGGTACAAGTCATTCGTGGCATTTAAACAAAAGCATCATCGTCACCTCTTCACTCAACTCATCTCTTTTCATGCTAGCTGCAGTGGGGAAGTATTCTGATTAATTCAGTCAGTTCTGTACTCTTCACTAAATGTCTTGTTATTAATCATCTGATCAGGTCATTTAAATATTTTCAAAATTGTGTCCGCTGTCGGCTGTACAGAGAGTGTAAGCACTCATCTCGGTTTTAATGATGTGGCAGCCCAGGAGCATCACAGACATTTTGAGAGTCTGTCCCTGATTACAAAATGAACTGATTAGCCTGTGTGGGCTGGGTGTTTGTTGGTGGTATATGTGAGTTTGAAAGTGCAAGAGGTGTGGTGGATGAGCTCATCTATCCACCCTGGTGCTTTAAAACATAAAGATACAGAAGGAGATGCTCCAGATGGCAGCCGGATCTCTCCAGGCCATCGCCATTCTGTTCTTCTTCCAGTGCCACATGTACGCGCAGAGCACAGTTTGATGGATAATGGTGGCAGGCAGCTGATGGGTCTTTAGCTGGCAACCAGCAGTGCCTGCAGACTCCCTGGCAGCTCCTGATAACCTATGACCCCTGACGGAGTTGACAAGCCGCCGAGCTCCAAGACAGTGTTGATAAGAAGACAGTTAATTTCCCTCTGCTAGTTCCAAGATGAACACTTCCGCTCAACCTGTGTCATCTTCAGGCTGACGTTGATCTGTCTTTCCCATCAACCTCAGTGTCTCTCATGTCATCATGACCCTCTCAAGCTTTGTCAGCTGGGGATGTTGCAGCACTACAAGAGGGGTACAGCTCCCTCTGAACCATAAAAGAAAAACCCAAGAAACCCATGAGAAACTGATGACTGACATCTCCAGAGCACTAGCTCAAGTACTGCCACAGAAAATTACTTTTCTGTATGCAGTAGATGTTGCGCTGCCCAATTCAATACTTATTACACCTAGTGGTCAAAATTGGGAACTGCAACACTATTAGAGGCCCATGAAGCAGGAATCTGCCCAGTGCTTGCTCTATGAATATTTTCAGTGGAGGAAGAGCAGCAAACAGGACCGTTTTTAAGGCCAAAATTGGGCTACCTTAAAAATATTCCATGGCCACCAAGATCTTATTCAATTGCATTTAATCTAATAAATTTCCACAAACAAAGGTGAAGTGCAGATAAGTGCAGATGAATGAGTGTGTCTATGAGTGTGTACAGAACAGTGTCAATATATGTTACATATCAATGTAAGATATATTGCAAAGATGGGGTGAGGGAACGGGGTATTATGGAGTGGCTTCAGGCGGTGCACATCAAAAATGCATGTGCACTACAGTGAGCTTGCAAAGACTGAAAAAAAAGAAAAATGTGTCTCCCTTTTCCAGTTCCCAATCTTTTGGGCTGGTGTCAGGGTTTTTTGGTGTGGTTTTTGAGATTTGAAAATTTAGCTGAAACCTCGCAGACACACCTGCTGTATTGAACACAGCTGAAAAAGGTATGTCTAAAACTGCTCAAAATAAGCTGCCAGACTGTATGCTGGATTACTGTATGTTGTCAATGCGTATTACAGGGTTTCTTTAAAAAAATCTCTAGATAGTAGCATATAATATAAGTCAATATTGTTGACCGATACAGAGTAAAAAATTTAAATTGCCCCATCAAATCTATGATTACATGTGAGAGTTCACTTTAGATCAGAACTCCTCAAAGAGCTGAGTGGCAAAAGAAGCAACAAAGTACAACAGCACAGAAAGATGTGGGAAGGGTGAGACACTGGAGAGAGAACAAGCTTGATTTAGAGTGTGGTTTGCACAGCTCCTCAATTCACACCGTCCTGGTGGCCACACCATCCTGGTGTCTACGCTGTTCTGGTGGTTGAGCAGATCCCTACATGCAGTGCGGGAATCCGGCTTGACTCTGCCGGCACAAAAAGTCATTCATTTTTCTTCTGGTGGGGGTTGCAGTGGCAACACACTGTGAAGGTCAGTCCAGGCTTGTCTATCCCCTGCCACAAATTCCAGCTCCTCCTGAGGGATCCCCAGATGTTCCCAACTTTATTTCCACTGCCTGTCCTTGCAACCTTATTCTTTTGGTCACTACCCACAGTTTCTGGCGATAGCTGAGGATACGGATTGACCAGTGACCAGAGTCCACAAACTGACCTCCTGCTTCAACACCACAGACCTGCCACTATAAGAAGCTTATAAAACATGTTTCTAATCACTCTCAGCATAACTCCTCTTAAGGCCTAATCCCTTCTTCTGATTTCAGTAGCCACATACACACACATTAATTACATCTCTCTTGCCAAGACTCTAGTCTTCTGCAGACCTGCAGCACCTCCCTGTGGAGATTAAAAGTGGACCAATTTGACAAAAATCTACAAATGATCTTATTTTTAAGCTGCTTATCTCTGGACTGTGAGGAAGAAATCTCACTAAAGTTACACAGGCATATCTACTCGACTTTTCAATCAGTATGATATGTTACAAGTCTCTCTGGTTTTAAACAATGTATTCAAAAAACTCTTTATTTGTTTGCTTGCGCAAAAATGTAGAATGCATCTTCTGCATACTGGATAAAGTCAGCATTCTGTGAGGCTTTTGTCGAGTATGCATAATTCCCTACTGTTTATTTACAATGGCCAACCAAATAGCATTTTTGTTTTTCATTTTTCTTTAACAATGCAAGAATAAATAGGTTGCACTTTTCAGATAGTCAGAAATGAACCCGAAGTATATCAGATCTGAGTGTTCCTGTTCATGCTATGCTAATTACATGGCATTAGTCTTTGGACTAAGGGATTTGGTACATCCTTTTGTTTTGTGATTTTAGAATATATGGCTGATCATTCCCCTGGTTTTCTGATTACATTTCATCTATGCCTTAGGCAAGAAACCCTGGACTTGTGCCAGAATTCTAACAGCTTACATTTGAGCAGCTCACAAACAAATATACACCCTACATAAGAAAAGCGACATCTGCTTATTATGTAAGGAATACAACATTTGAGGGTGTGGTCTTATAGGAAAATAATCAGTGACAGGTTGGTGTGATGTGGAGAACAACACGTGATACTTTGATGTAAAACTTTATAGTTCCATTTAATGTCAATGAACTTCCATGAAACCCATTAGTTCCTCTTTATCTCTTCTGTTATAGCAGCTATAAAGTTATTCCCACACCAACCTCTTTTCTCAGTCTTGAAGTTGAAAGGCAAATTCATAAATGCAGCTTGTTAGTGTTACTGAGAAGCCACAAAACCCTCTGTACAATGGTAACAATGGCAGGCTCAAAAACAATATGCGCAGTATATACCTTCTTACTTGTATATATGGTGATGCTGATGGATTTAAATCATGAAAGAAAATGGATAAGAGACGGTGGTGTTGTAGTGTTGTTACATGCTACACGTAAATTACAACTTTTTTGTTGTAAATAACTCAACTACCTTGACAGCAGATCTAAAATAAAATTAGTGACATTCATGTGCAATAGCTAAAAAAGATTAAAGCTATATACATACACTATATGGCCAAAAGTTTGTGGACACCTGACCATCACACCCATATGTACTTATTGAATGTTCCATTCCAGATTTAGTCCCCCTTTGCTGTTATAATAACCTCCACTCTCCTGCGAAGGCTTTCCACTAGATATTGGAGCATGGCTGTGGGGATTTGTTTTCATTCAGCCACAAGAGCATTAGTGAGATAAGGTACTGATGTTGGGTGAGGAGGTCTGGGGTGCAGTCGGTGTTCCGGTTCATCCCAAAGGTGCTCAGTGGGGCTGAGGTCAGGGCTCTGTGCAGGACACTTGAGTTCTTCCACTCCAACCTTAACACACCATGTCTTCATGGAGCTCACTTTGTGCACAGGGGCATCGTCATGCTGGAACAGGTTTGGGCTAAGCCTGAATTCCAGTGAAGGAAAATCTTAAAGCTACAGAATACTAAGACATCCAAGACCATTGTGTGCTTCCAACTTTGTGGCAACAGTTTGAGGGAGCAACGTATGGGTGTGATGGCCAGGTGTCCACATACTTTTGGCCATATAGTGTACATATATACATATTGTCAGTTGCTTTTTTAATATATATTTTTTGAAAATATCAGAACAGATGTCATGCCAATTAAGCATCTCAGAACCCAAAACACACTGGACTTTGAGGTGGATGGACTACAACATCAGGTTCCACTCCTGTCAGCCAAGAAGAGGAATGTGAGGCTACAGGGAGCACAAACTCACCAAAACCGGACAGTTGAAGATTAGAAAAAGAGGCAACATTTTTTCCCAGGAGATCAGAAGTTTCTGAAAAACACAAACCCGCTGGTCTGGCACCAACAACCATGCCATGTGCCGTTTGATGTGAACATTAACTGAAGCTCTTGACCTGTATCTGCATGATTTCAAGCATTGTGCTGATGCCACATGATTGGCTGATTGGATAATTGTATGAAGGTGTACGGGTGTTTCCCGCCTCCGCCGTGTGTGTGCAGACTTCAGGGGTTTCCTTTGGGTACTCCGGTTTCCTCCCCAAGTCCAAAGACATGCGTCTTTGGCGACAGGCTGATTGGCATCTCTAAATTGTCCGTAGTGTGTGAATGGGGGTGTGAGTGTGTGTGCGTCTGTGCCCTGAGATGGGTTGGTACTCCATTCAGGGTGTCCCCTGCCTTGTGCGCTGAGTCCCCTGGGATAGGCTCCAGGCTCCCCGTGACCCTGTGTATGATAAGCGATACAGAAAATTGATGGATGGATGGATGGTGTACAGGTGTTCCTAATAAAGTGGTCGGTGAGTGTATATGTAAAGTACGTTGGAGAAGATGTACATATTTTGACATATATTGATAAATATATTACATAGTATAATATGTTTCTACAGCATACAGCAAAGACTTATGCAACAGGCTAGAAATTCAAAAATGTGTTTTGTTTTTATCACCTCATGCATATGCATTAAAGTCACGTGCTTTTTGTTATTTTGTTTAAAACCACAAACTATACCTTGTACCACCTTCCTATATTGCTGTACTTAGTATAGTATATACCACAGACATAAATAGTATGTCAGTAGTAGGTTACGGTATATTATTTTAGCCCATATTTGTTGTGATTCTGGACCTAGCCAAACCAGGAGTGTTGTGATTGGCTGGGTTGGTGACAGACTTCTCCGACGTCATCAGCAGTAACAACAGTGAGGCGCTCGTGTGCGCATGCGCGTTGCTTGTGGAGGCTTTGTCGCTGCAAACTGATGAACCTGCTTTGTGCTTGTTCTTTTTTTAACTCTAGAGATCCCAGAAATAAATCTCGCGTTGAAGGAGATCGTTTATGATGCCAACGTAGAAGAGATTTCGCACTTGATCTCTGATAATGCTACAAAATAATACAAAACAAAACGCGCTGATGTAATCTAAGATCTCAATGTCGGACATGTACACAAACAAAACCGACGCTGGGGTTTAAGGTGGTGCTCTCAGGACTCAGGAGCAGTTTGGAGAAAACTTGAAGTGCGCAACAAAAACAATCGCGTCATGACAGGACTCGGGAGTTAAAGAAAAAACGGAGCGCGTCTCCGATTAATCGATTAATCGAGCTACCATGCCAGAGGAAAGGAGGATTTCTTTGGGAAGGCAGCACATGGAATACGACAGCGGGCTTCAACTTTCCAGCTGCCTTGACGACGCGGTGAAGGGGACTGGAAGAGGAGGAATCGTGTGGATCGAAAGCGATCCAGAATAATAATCGATCGGGGGCGGATTGTATTTGCAGGGAGATGGAGACAGTCGGGAAATTCGAGTTCAGCAGGAAGGACCTCATAGGCCACGGGGCATTCGCGGTGGTGTTTAAAGGCAGGCATCGAGAGGTGAGACTGATCTAGATCATCGGCATGTCAGAATCGGTTGCCTTGTTTGCAGTGTGTGTGTGCGCGCGCGCGTGCGTGCGTGTGATGCTGGGTTTTAACCACGGTAGGCCTGCGAGCTGTGCACGTACGTGGGCGCGCGCACGTCTTCACCGGTCCACCTTAAAACCGGGCCTCAATACAAGAAGCTTGAATATTTTTGTTTTAGTTGCAGTGCATCACGCTTGTGGGTTCTGCAACATGAGATTAGCTTTTATATCATATATATATATATATATATATAGTAAATACTGTTCATTTGCATTAATTATAAACACTAAACAGTAACCACAATAACCACCAATCAACCAATATCATTATTTTCTTCACTATTTTAACAAATACCTCGTAGTAAACATCCACTTCGATTCGTAATTCGATGCAGGGTTATCCCACTATGTGAAACTTGATTTATAATCGATTTGTATGTATTTTCAGTGCATTTTAATCATGTCCTGACATGCCTACACAATGTGTACACTTTTAGTGACTGTCTTTCTAAACATGATCTGAATAGAATAATAATCGAATAATTGTTGTTTTTATATATTTTCAGTGCATTTTAGACATGTCCTGACATGCCTACACAATGCAAACATAACATGATCTGAATAGAATAATTATCGAATAATTGAGGTTATATATATATATATTCAGTGCCTACACAATGTGTACACTTTCAGTGACTGTCTTTCTAAACATAACATGATGTGAATAGAATAATAATCGAATAATTCTTGGGGGTTTTTTGTGAATAGAAGCATGACTGGGAGGTTGCTGTGAAATGCATCAATAAAAAGAATCTAGCAAAATCACAAACTCTACTGGGAAAAGAGATCAAAATATTAAAGGTAAGATCTGATCTGATCTGATATCTGATAGCAGGTATTTTGGTTGTTAAGTGTATGTAAAATTGATGTGCATGTTTTCTTTCAAAGGAGCTGAAACATGAAAACATCGTCGCATTACATGATTTTCAGGTAAGTAAATACCCGAGCCAGTATTTATGTAGTGTTTTGTACAAGTGCTGTGAAACTCCACCCACTGAATCATGTCATGGTAGTTAGTCACAGTCTGAACGGCCTGCCATTGGTCCATTTCTGGCACGTGGCTAATGTTGACATGACATGTGCGCTGGATGCAGAAGGAGCCTCTATAACTGGCTTGCACAGAGAACATGGGAGTTGCAGTTGTGTGGGTTGTTTTTTTTTCTTTTTGGTTGGTTGTCAGACATTTTTTTTAAATTTCTTTTTTTCTATGAAGTAACATAGTACACTAGGTAGTTGCTTATTACATAGTCACATTTATTTATAAAGCACATTTAAAAACAACAACAACAAAAACTGCTGTGCAATTAAAACAAACTTAAAAAAAAACACATTACAATGTGATGTGATGTTACAAGTAAGAATACTACATTTAAACAGATTCAAAAGCTGACACAAAGGTGTGTTGGAGGACGTGATTTAAAAACCTCAAGAGTAGGTGAAGACTTAACATGAAGTGGCAACTTATTTCCAAAGCCTAGGTCCTGCAACTGAAAAGGCTCTATCAGCCTTCTATTTTACTCGTGAACTAAAGAACAATTAACTGTAAGCTATGTGATGACTGTGATGGTCTAGAGTACTGTTTTCAGGAAGTGTGGTCAGAAATATAGAGAGGTACCAAACCATGCAAACCCTTGTAAACAAACAGTAACACTTTAACCTGGATCCTGTATGAGACTGGAAGATAGTACAGGAGTAATATGAATACATTTCCTGGTTAAAAGCATGTATCACATTCTCCAAATCATTAAATGTTAAAAATGTTTTTAATTTGGCAATCACTCCAAGTTGAGTACAAAAAAACTGCCTTTGACCACAGAATTAATTTCACTGTCAAATTTTAAAGCCAAATCAAAGATGACACCTAAGGTTTTGGCTTGTGAGTGTAAGATGGAGGATAAAGGTCTCAAGTTCCTATATATGATAGTAATAGAGTCAGGGGGGCCAAAAACTAAGACTTCCCTGTTTGTTTTAATTATCTGGAGACAATTAGCCTCCATCCAACTTTTAATATTCTCAAGACAGTCAGAAGCGATTCTAAACCAAAGACATCATTAGGTTTCATCATATATTTCATATATCGATTGACAAACCCAGACATGCAGCCATACAGGTGCACAATGATGACCGTTTAACTGCTGTCTACAGCTGAGTTAAAAATTTACATACTCTGAGGAAAAAAGACAAAGATTTTACCCAACCAGATATTTTAGGTGTGTTAGGTTTCACAAACATGCCTTCAACATCACAAGTAACAATAACGAATACGATATTAACAAACAAAAAATATTTAAATCATTGCTTTTCATTTCCTCTGAGCAGTTGTTGAATATTCATAGTTGTCATATCCTTCCCATTTCTGTTTACATCTCTGTTTTATCTCTGCCAGATTGACATTTTTTATTATAACAAGAGATATACTAATCTAAGTGTACTATACCACCTGTTAGTCAATTTACTGAATCTGGATCAGTTAGTTAAATTGATTCTTCTGCTTAGTTTGCTATCCGGTTTGGTTTAGTTTCATACTACACATAATTCAGCGAACCAAAAAGCAAAAAACAATGTGGCATGTAGGGCTAAAAACATGCTTGTAAAACTTTTTCATTCATTGGTCAGAAATGCAGCGATGGAAAAAAGGTAAGCAAATCTTTAAAAGAAAAAAGTGTGCATACAAATCACAAAAAAAATTCACCCGAGCATGGAGAATATGGAGGCACAGCTCAATAGCTACTTTAAAACCTTTTCTTCTTTGGTTCGAGGGCCAAATATCCAGAGCACGCCTCAGTTCTCCAGCGCTACAGCTCTGTCCTTTGGCTCAGTTTGTGCCTCACAGCTACAATAAAATGGTGAACACAACCAAAAATACACTTCATGTTTGGTTCACTTTATGCAGTTAAGTCAATTCAGAGTTAAATCGCTTTCTCACTGCATTCGAACTGCACTAGAGTTCTCTTAGAACTGGACCAAGACCATCTCGCTGATGGTTACAGACTGCTGTGTTCGCATTGCTGTATTCACGCCTGCCTAAATGAGCCACACGGAGGAGGTGAACACACTGGGGTTAGTCACAAATAGACTAAATACTGTATATATAAAAAGCTCACCAATAGTGAGTGTAGGTGCCAAGGCCGATACTGCACTGAAATGTTGGATTGCCTGATTTTCTGATCCAGATATACACTATATGGCCAAAAGTATGTGCACACCTGTCCATCACACTCATATGTGGTTTTTCCCCAAAGTGTTGCCACAAATTTGAAAGCACACAGTTGTATAGGATGTCTTTGTATGCTTTAGCATTACACTTTCCCTTTACTGGAGCTAAGGGATCCAAACGTTCCAGCATGACGATGCCCCTGTGCACAAAACGAGATCCCATGATGAAGACATGGTTTGCCAAGGTTGGTGTGGAAGAACTCGAGTGGCCTGCACAGAGCCCTGACCTCAACCCCACTGAACACCTTTGGGATAAATTGCAATGCCGACTGCACGCCAGGCCTCCAGTGCCCGACGTCACTAATGCTCTTGTGACTAAATGTGAGCACAAATCCCTACATCCATGCTCCAAAATCTAGAGGAAAGCCTTCTCTGAAGAATGGAGGTTATTATAACAGCAAAGGGAGGACTAAATCTGGAATGGGATGTTCAGAAAGCACAAATAAATATGATGGTCAGGTGTTCACAGACTTGTAGCCATGTAGTGTATCTTATGTAATCAAAGTCCATAATGACTCACAGCACAAATCATGTACATGAACAAAGAATTTCAATTGTATTAAGCCAGACATCCTGCCTTCAGAGTTTTAAGTAACTTGGCAACAGAAGCTTGTACAGAGTGACTCAGCTACTATTTTGGTATACATTCATTTTAACATGTATAATCATGGTATTTTACATGCAGCAGAATTCTATTGCTCACGGCCTCAGTTTATTAACATTTTCCAGAGGTGCAATCGTCTACGGTTTAGCTGTATAGTTTATGACTCCTAGCTGCAGCAATACAGAAAACACCTGATAACTACACTTTTTTGCTTATTCAAATAAAGCAGTGACCACAAATGTGAATAAATTCACCTGGTAGAAAAGGCAATTCACTGAAAGGGAAAGGTCGCGGGATGTGAAGACGCACATTTGCTTTTGGTGCCGATTACTTTCGCTTCATGCCAGCTTTATCTTGATGTACTTTGATGTGCGGATTCACGAGCCTTGGTTTTGTGAGCCAATAGAAAACAAGTGGGCGAGGCTGGGGTCTCTTTGGTTGGTAAAAAGATGAAGTTGCTTTTTATTAAGTAGCATCACACTGAAAGAAAACCGCGCTTTTCTTATAGTCGCTTGCTGCACATCTGGGAAAAAAAAAATTAACCGTCTTTTCCACTGACATACTCTAGGGCTTTTTGTGGTAAATTTTGTTTTTGTTTTTTTTCTTTCTGCCTGCTAAGATTTCCTTTGAATTAATAGCATAGAGACAAGAAAAATATTTTTTGCTATGTAAAGCATCTCCATCAGTGCCAATTGTCTAGACACAATAGTCAAGTTAGCAATTTGGCTGTCTGGACTAACCGGTTCAACCGTGATGTACTTGTCATAGTAACACCACTCTCTTCTATTTTGCATGGAGTTAATATGGGAGTAATTCTAACTTACACCCTATGGCTGAACTTGTAGATGTGTAGATCTGAATGCGGAAATGTACCTCGGCTCAGTCACATGGGATTTTCTCTGTATTCAACGTCACCCAGAGTTAGACTTTGGGTGACTGCTATAAAAACATGCAAGACATTTTACATATTTTACTTTGTTGTGTCAAAGGTACTTGGTGTATCTTACTCGACCTCCATTTCATCACCAGGGGATTAGGTTTGTTAGGTTAATCAGATATATAGAGTTTGTTCATTAGACCTGACTGTAAGTATCAGGTACCAAGAAGCAGTGTGCACTGCATTGTCACTGATCTGTCCTCATTACATGATTGAAAATGAAAGAGGTGTGTTGACTTTCTGCACGCAGGCACAGAGAATGGAGTGAAAGTATGCCTCTTGAATTAGATATAAGCATGGGATCAAGGGAGATCATATTTTTCTGTGGATCTAGGAGCTTGACTTTGGACAGGTTTTAAAGGACTTCGTGATCTCAGTGTCATAAGGTTCAATGTGGTTCTGTTTGTTTGAAAAATACGACTGAGTTTTTGGTGTAATATTTGAAAAAGTTATCCAAACTCTCAGATAAACGTGGTTTTATAAGGTTCTCTCTGCCAATCTGTCATCTCCAAGGTTGAACATAGAAAAGAAATGACTCGAAGTCTCAGTATGGCTAGCTAGTTTCTTTCAGCTGGAGATGTTCTACATCTACAATTTTATTATGTGAATATTAAAAATTACTATACTCACTGAATTTACAATGTATAACCATACTACAGTGCAGCAGAAAACTAATATTGTAGCTAACATCAAATAATTAGCATTAAATATTCCAGACCTTACCTAGCTTCATGCATTGTGTGTAATAAACTGAACTTTCTGGTGTAACCAGGGACTGGAGGTCAGCTAACAAACTTGTAAGACGTGTTTGTGTGGTTGCACAGAAACATCTATTGTATCTTCAGAAGTAATTTATTATTGCTAAATGCTTCAGATTTTAAAACGTGAAATATCTTGTATTTTAGATCACACAGAAGACATTCAGGAAAGTAAAACTTATTGGAAATCAATATATAATCATACTGTGGTCTTAGTATGCTCCAGATGTCTTTCTCTGCTGAGTTTATTACCATTTATTAGTTATTTAATGAGATTAAGAGATTGTTTAATAGGAAACAGTCAGGTAGAATCTTATAAAACCAAGCAGTATTTGATTTTATACAAAATAAAGATTTTCATCTTTACTGGTAAAGTTGTTTTTTAGACACAGGAAAGTTTTCAGAGTGGAAAGCTTTGAGGTTTCCTGGTAACATGACGAACTGTATTTTTTGGTCTTAATAATAATAATAATAATAATATAGAAAAAGAAACCGGTGAGGGAATGACTCTTTTATCGCTGTTATAACATAAGCGATAACTGGAACTAACTTGTTTCGCAGATGTTCCATGACATGAAATGTAAATATAAACAGATAAAACGTACAATGTTTAGTTCTTTAATAAATAAAAATGGTTAATTTTGGTAAACTGCTGTTGTATAAGAGGAATAAAACAAATTGTGGTGTGCTGTAATTGGAAAAAAGTCCCCTGTCGTTGATTGATTTTTTTTTTTTTAAATAACAGAACACCACATCATGTTTTATTCTCTATTTGTTTCATAGTGTATAAACTAATGGGCTGTATTAGCACTAGTCCTCGTTAATAGGACACTAGTTGAGGTTTAGCCACAAAAAAGTGTGCCTTGGGGAAAAAAAAAAGGTAGGTAAAAAATATGTAGCTTCATGTAGTATTTTTTATTTACTTTTTTTTTTTTTTTTTTTTGGTTTATTTGGTTTTAAAATATATACTTTACTTAGACATATGAATGATATGGTTTTATCTTATTTTCGTACATCAAGCAACGGGGACTATTTAACCAATAAACTTAGGAAATGTGTGTTTTGATAGAATTACGTTCTGCAATCAAATTTAGATTTTAAATATCCACGTACAAATTTTGCCTATGTTCCATAAATATTGCATAAAATCAAATACTATTCAAATAGTGAAATCTGTTCCAACAGTCCCAGGAATTATGTGTCCTTTGAATAAAAAAAAAACCTGCTCTCATAGTTGTGTTTGTGGTAATATGCTCTCTTATCATATGTGACAACCTTGCTGCGTTACATGGCGTATTTGGACACCCGCTAGTCAGTGTGTTTTTCCAAGCTGAGAACAGATCTTTTACGGCTTAGCCATTGTAAAAGATGAGTTCAGATCTGTAATGCAGTAAAATGAGGCCTGAATAGAAGGCAAATAAGAGGCTAGCCATGTTTCTGCTTGGCTTCTAATCTCCACAATGGCAGAACGAAAAACTTCAGCTTCGCTGAGTCAGCAGAAGTGGATCAGCCCAATCTGGCTCGTCTGATTGGCTACAGTGAAAGTGAAATGAGGTCAGCTGTTGCTAAAGGGCCATGGTGGTAGAATGGCTTTGTTTTTATGAAGGACTTTGTTTGCCATTGGCTCTGCAGAGGTCAGCTGCATTAAGAGCTTGGAAAAAGTCGAGTTTATTGGTGGTTGTTGCTAAGTAATGGTAGATTTCGTGAAATTCTTTC
Source organism: Pangasius sanitwongsei (assembly GCA_037576675.1). Classification (NCBI taxonomy): domain Eukaryota; kingdom Metazoa; phylum Chordata; class Actinopteri; order Siluriformes; family Pangasiidae; genus Pangasius; species Pangasius sanitwongsei. Next base: position 19,338,549 of record CM075017.1, on the reverse strand, counting down.
CACTGGATGGGTTTGGACTGGAAAACACGCTTGGGTGTTTGAGTTGCGTGATTTAATTAGAAATAGGATCTGACATGATTCTTGACAAACCTTTTATCAGACACTACAGTTAGAAATGACAGTTTTCTCTTTACACCTCCTCTTAAAATGTAGTAATAAAAATATTACATCTCAACAGAAAAATGTTTATTTTACTTGTTTTTATCCATTTTGTGACCATCACATTATTGCAAATTTAGCAACTTTGAGGAAGTCGTACTTCTGTAAAAAGCTTGTTTCTATGTCAGTTTGGGTCTTTATGATATACACATCAATTTCATTTTATAAACCTTACAAACCACCCTGTTTTTTTATATTCAGAACCAAAAATCTCAGTTTCTAGGTGACCTGCATTCCTGAAATTTTACACCTTTCAATGTTACGTGTTCATTCTTATCTTAATTATTATGGAGGAATTTAGAATTTATTTAGATTACTTAACCTTTAGCTAAGGAGTCTCTAGTGTCCGTGCTTTGTAATGTTCAGGAAGTTTTCCACCGTGGGAAAGTCTTCAGGGCAGGATTTTGTGCTTTCCAATTTCTTGGTAAAAAGACAAGCTGCATTTTTTTTTTTTTTAAATTAACATTTTATAAGAATCAAGGCTGGTTAAGGAATGATTGTTTATAACAGCAAATTGTCTTGAGAATGTTCTGCAACATTAAATATAACTATAAATGGCTAAAAAGCACAAAAATGCAATCAGTGACAAATTGCTATGGTATTATAGCAAGAAAACATTTCAGGACATGCTGTTTCTGGAAAATAATCAACTTTGGGGTCATAAGAGTAATTCCACTTTGTGTCAGGCCACATCACACCAGCCGGTTGTTGATTATTTTCCTATAATACTGCTCCTCTTGTGGTTTAGTCTTTACTTATTGTGATTTCTGATGTTTTAAAAGTGCATTTATGGCTGTGAGTTAAACTGCTTCATGTCTGTTTCTGTTTAGGAAACGGCGAGCTCTGTGTATTTGGTGATGGAGGTAAGGGTTTTTTTTTTTTTTTTGGCTTGTTTTTGTTTTGTGCTCTTAGTCCACAGTTTTTCCAGATAATGACAGAAATGCACTCCGGCTTGAAAACAGACCTACAGGTGTGTACAGGCGACACATGCATCCTTTTAAAGCTGCATGGAAAATACAAAGGACTCAAGACTGTAACTTGAATTCTGTGAAATGCTTCTGGAAGCCCTTGGTGAAGAATCTCAGTTTGGCGCATCACTAGGGTCATCAGAGGTTACGGACTGGTTTAAAAAATGCACGGTGGGGAGTGAGGGGGTGGGGTAGAAGTGGAAAAAGCAGGGACCCGGGTCAATATGCATTTCAAGGCCTCACAGCTGGGTTCTTTGTCCTGATCCTTAATTCTTCATTCTAATGAATTGGTTGTTGCTTCATTTAGTTATTCACCATTAGAGATTAAAGCTGTTTCTCATTTCCTTTTGACAGTACTGTAATGGAGGAGACCTGGCTGACTACCTGCACTGTGAGTATATAAATGAGAGAGAACAGAATTGTGTGTAAAATCTCATTTCTGTTTCACCTTGAAGTCCCTCTTCTGTTCTATTAAAACGTAAAACATTTTAGTTGCTAGAATTTCTCATTATGTATCCGGTTTGAGGATGAAAAGATATCTGATATTTGAGTTTCTTTTAAATGCAGTAGGTTGGGTTCAGGGCTCAGCTCAGGAAGTGGGGCTTGGAGAGGTGTATGTATGTGTGTGTGTGTGTGTGTGTGTGGGGGGGGGGGGGGGTGTATTCTGTTTGTTTAGTCGCAGACTAAAGGAAGTCTACAGTCGAGACCTAGCGTGCTTTTTGAGACAGGACAGAGACGTGCTGTCTGGCTTATCAGTAAAGTAGCAAAACAGAATTTATTAACTTGGCAACAATCTCAACATAGTGCTAAATTATCCGGCATACACTGTATTCTCAAATACACAATAAAAGTCCAGTCATAACTTTATTCCTGGTTATCTATAGTTAATGAAAAATACATCATGGAAAAAAAGATCTTTCAGTTAGGGACATTTTGTAATATGACCTAATCAGACAACTACTCCTGTGCATATTTAATCAAGATGCAGTCTGAATGAGCTTTGCTGATGATGCATTGCACCAATCGTCTCTTTGTTTCCCCACATTTACTCCCGCTTTCATTTTGAAGACAAAAAAAAAAGTACATTTTTCTGACAGCAAAGAAACAAATGTTTGGAAATCATGTAAATTACAGACTGCACAAAAAGCCATTCTGACAGCTACACATAACTGCATATTTTCAAGAAATAAAAAAAAAAAATAGTCGATATTTCTTAAAGCAATAGAGACAGGCTATGTAGATATCTAAACACATCTAAACATCAGTATTCCTCCTGCTTATGTAGTACTGTGCAAAAGTCTTAGGCACGTGCAAAGAAATGCTGTAGAGCAAAGATGTCTTCAAGAATAATGAAATTAAATGTTTCTACATTTAGAACATACTATAAACAGCAGTAAACAGTAATAAATGAAACAAAGTCAATATTTGGGGTGATGACCCTTTGCTTAAAAAAAGGAGTAGTCTCAGGTACAGTGTGTGCAGGTTTATAAGGAAATGAGCTGTAAGTGTTACTGAGCATCTTGCAGAAGCAGCCACGGTTCTTCTGGAGACTTTGACTGTTGACTCGCTTCTTATTTTTGCAGCAAAACCCAGCAGCCTTCATTATGTTTTTTGTCTAAAAGGTGCTCTCTTATGTGATCTGCTGCTTTCTTTACTGACAAACATTTTTCTGTAACATTTAATTTTGTGCTGGAAAACTAATGTTTGGAAATCTAAAATGTTTTTGTACTGACACGATAATGTAGAAGTCATAAAATAAAACTCTATAACGAAGTTTGTACTAGAAACATTAGGGTGCCTAAGACTTTTGCACAGCACTGTATCTAATCATATCATTATTGAAGTGTTGGGAGAGGTTTGCCTAAACCACTTCCTTCTAAAACCAGTGTATGTCAGATTAGATTAGAGAGTTTTTATTGTCATTCTAGCCATATACAGGCATTCTGTAGAACAAAGTAGCGTTCTCCAAGGCCTTGGTGCAACATTACAGAGGTCAGAGACAGCGGTGTACACAATCAACAACATGTAGTGCAGAAATTAAGGGAGACAGAATGGCAGTGCTCAATAAACAATACGATAAAGTGAACAGAAGACTAAATACATACAATGGGACAATTGTAATAAGTGCAAAACAGGACATTAAATACAACACACAACACACAAAATGGTGCAGTGGGTGGTGTGTGGTGAGTAGGGCATAATCACTACTAGCAGCATAAACCACCGTGAAAACCTAGCTAGACAGGCAATCATAGAAATGCTCTGGAACTTGAGTTAATACCTGCTGTCGGCTAGATGCATGTTTTACGTCTGGTTTTATGGAAAATTCTGTTTACGACCGCTTTATGGCCAGAAAGTTATGACCTACTGAGTTTACGACTAGGCATTAACCCTGTCAGTGCAGCCGCCCCAAGTGTCTCTCTTCAGAAAAAAAAGCTCAAACAAGAAGTTATGTCTGTTTCTTTATAGAGCTGAACAATCTGAGTTTTCATAAATACTGACCTTTATGTTTTCCCTTACATGCTTTTGTTTTAAGTTAATATTTTCTGTTAGTAATCCATCGGCAATGTCTTTTTACAAGGTTACAATGAGCTAATACACAAACTGTGGTTAAATTAGCATCCAGACATCATGGCATGAGAACATTCAGGATGTTCTAAAAATGTACTTAAGATGATATATTTTGTTATTCAAGATTTACTTTCAATCTATGATTTGTGTAATTGAAACTTGAAAGTGACTTCTGATGTTTAAAAATGGTATTCAGAAAATTCACGATGCATTGAACATGAGACTTTTGGAGTGTTCCAAAACTTTCATAGGGGTGAACGTTTTCAGATAACAGAGTTGGAACTGAAATGGAGATTTTTCATAACCTGTAATGCATGACTCACAAAATAGGATGTTTCATACATGAGGGCTTTGACAGATTCACAAATCAGTGCACAAATAACAAGATTTTGGAAGTATGTTTAATGATATTTTAGCTGAAAGCTGTGTTATAAGTGCTGTAGAGAGGGTTTATTATTATCTGAAACATGCACATAGGTTGTCATGAAGGAAACTTTTACCTATGTTTAAAATGTATTTTATCTTTACCTTACATATATATTTGTAAATATAATATTAGTCAGACACAAATGGAATCATCCATTTATACTGTATATCATCTATGTCTAAGCACTCAAGACATATGAAGAATGAAACACTGCAAATAAACCCTAATTATTGTCATATACCTGTTTTATTCCCGTAAACTGTTGACTAGCATATACCAATATGAGGTTGGAAGTAACTGTCACTTTCTGTCCTCCACACACACACACACACAGCCAAGGGCACGCTGAGCGAGGACACCATCCGAGTGTTCCTGCAGCAGATAGCAGGCGCTATGAGAGTGCTGCAGGCCAAAGGCATCATCCACAGAGACCTGAAACCACAGAACATCCTACTGTCCCACCCAGCCGGTCGCAAGTCCCACACCAACAACACCTGCATCAAAATAGGTAGAGGGTGATGTGTATTTAGTACTACGCTGCTTCCTGAGTCTTTAGAGACTATAAAGCTATATATTTCCAGAGCAATGTATTTTCCATACTAGACATTGTTTTTTGGTTTTTTTTCCTGTTTTCCCCTTTTCTCCTCCATTCTGTAATCATTTTTGGAAGAGCCAGGTCTGTTTGTTAGTGATTTTCTGTTAGGCATTCTATTTTAGTCATTACCAATGACCATTTGTGGTTTATGATAGATGTAATACTTCGGCAGTGCAATTCCTGGCACAGTAAATGTAAATGCTTCTACAGCGAAGCACTAAAATATTTCCAGAGTGACTTATTGTCTGGAAAATGTAGTTGTTTACCACATTAACAAAGACCTGCGATATGAAGTCGCTGTTACTATTATTGATTATTTTCCTCTAACAGCATGCCCTGAAGTGTTTTATTCTTCTTATACAACAGCAATTTGCCAAAACTTGCATATTCAATTTATTTGTTAGCTTTAACAAGTTAGTTTCTGTAATCATTTATGTAATAGAAGCCATAAGCCATAAAGCCGTTCTTTCACCAGCCTTTTTTTCTGTTTCTTGAAGTTAATAAAACAAAAACAAAAAAAAATGCAGCTTGTCCTGTTAAACTGGATAACCGGATCTTTCCCATGGATGAAAACTTAAAGGAAGAGCTTTTTATCTGTTACAAAGTGCTGACTTCTCCTTACAGAAAGCTTCATTATATCAGAATCATACATTTTTATTTGTAAAATTAAAAAAAATTGTTAAATAACACATTTTAAGTTGTTGTTATTATACAAATAATAATGTATTAGAATGAGAGCAACCTACTGTCAGAACTGCTGTTATAGAAAATTAATCAATACTTTCTGACCAGTCAGTTTCGAGAACTCAACACTGCTGACACAAACATATATTATTAATCGTTTAGCTTCAGTCATCTTTAGAAGGATCTCAGAACTTTGAGAAGCATAGCTACAGACTTATTATAGTTGTATTATTTTTGGATTGCTTGTGTTTTTGTTTCTCTATTGGTAATTTCCTGCCTTTCTGGTGACTCTGATGCAAATCTTCTTGGCTCTCGTCCTAGTATTGGAACAGATACAGTGTTTTTTTGTTAGTTCCTTCTCTGTCCAGTGGTTGTTTGTTCCCCCCCCCCCCCCGGTATTTAGTTTTATTGAATGTACTGATATTAGGTTATGCTCTCTTATATGACATGAAACTCTTTTTTTCTTCTGAAAACAATCTCCAAATACATGCTCTCTCCACAGCTGACTTTGGCTTTGCACGGCACCTCCAGAACAACATGATGGCCGCCACCCTTTGCGGCTCCCCCATGTATATGGCAAGTATCGTCCATCCATCTTCTGCTCCTTTTCCTGTCTCACACATCCCCTTTATAACCGTGGAATGTTCCTAACACCAGGCTCCAGAGGTCATCATGTCACAGAACTATGATGCCAAGGCTGACCTGTGGAGTATAGGAACCATTGTGTTTCAGTGCCTGACTGGGAAAGCCCCATTTCAAGTGAGTGCTGGCCTTTCCCATTATTTAAATGCATACAATAACATCTTGACCATTTATTGGAGCCGTAGAGATTTTATTCCTGACCTTTCAACTCACAGAACCTATTTTGGTCTCACTTTATATTAAGTGTTTCTACTAACTGTATAGAGACGCATAAACTCTACAAGAAGCTATAATGTGACTAATGAGGATAAGGATATGGGGATCTGTGGCTACAGTGGGAACAGGCTTGCCAAAATTGGGCAGAAGTCCAGGCAACGTTTTTCCAATCTTCAGCTGCCCAGTTTCAGTGAGCCGGTTGTCCACTGTTGCCTCAGATTCCTGTTCTTGGCTCATGGTAGTGGAACCTGATGTGATCTTCTGCTGTTGTAGCCCATCCACCTCAAGGTTTGACACGTTCTGCATTCTGAGATGCTTTTCTGCTCACCACGGTTGTAAAGAGTGGATATTTGAGTTACTGTAGCCTTCCTGTCAGCTCGAACCAGTCTGTCCATTCTCCTCTGACCTCTATCATCATCAAGGCATTTCTGCCTCAGAACTGCTGCTCACTGGATGTTTTTTGCACCATTTTGTGTAAACTTTAGAGATGTATGTCCATAAAAATCCCAAGATATCATCAGTTTCTGAAATACTCTAATCATCTGGCACCAACAGCCATGACAGAGTTACGGAGTTCACATTTTTCCCCCATTGTGATGTTTGATGTGAACATTAACTAAAGCTCTTGACCTGTATGTTCATGATTTTATGAATTGCACTGCTGCCCCGTGATTGGCTGATTGGAGAAACGATAAGACCTGCTAGTCCATCAGTCCAATATATATTATTACAAACCCTGACAGTGGTATATAATTTATTTTCTTGTCATGACTATGCTTTTAGAATGTGCTGTGTTGTTGGACATGTAGCTCGTTAAGTATATAATAGACTGCAGTTATCACAAACACTTGGGATAGCTGTAGTCAGTTATGCAAGTATTTAATTATTGAACTATTCTTGCTACTTTGAACAATCTTTATCATTTATTAAAGTATTGTTACAGAAAGCAAAGAAGGCTAAACTGGAAATCAAGTGAAATATCCCCCTCAGTGGTTGTAATGAGAAACTTAAGCTTGTGTACGTAGTACTTATTATTTAGTACAGGGATTTTGTGACTGTTCGATCTGTGTTTCTACTTTTTAGGCCAGCAGTCCTCAGGACCTCCGCTTGTTTTATGAGAAGAATAAGAATCTTAGCCCAAAGTAAGTGTCAGGGGTGGAGCAGGCTTCTCGTTGTTCCCTTTCTTCCTCTGATCATACTGCATCTGTCTCTCTCACTCTCTGTTTCTGTGTGTAGCATTCCCAGAGAGACGTCCAGCCACCTGAGGCACTTGCTTCAGGGCCTACTGCAGAGGAACCATAAGGACCGCATGGACTTTGGTCAGTGTTGTGTTTCAGATTTTTATGTTTTTGTATATTTTCCTGGTTTTAATCAACATGATTTTCATTATTGCATGATGCACAATTTATAGATGAGTTCTTCAAGCACCCGTTCCTTGAGGCAAGCTCCACCTTGAAGAAGTGTGAGTCTCTTTCCTGTCCATAAAGATCTCTATACTTTACTGTTTAGTTTCCTATGATATATTTTAATTATAATATAAATAATATAGTCTAATAATATTATACTATAATATATTAATTATAGATAAATATGCACTTTTGTTTAGATTCTTTTTTTTTTTTTTTTTTAGATTAAATGCAGACTGTAAATGTTTTGTTTCTCACAATGTAGACAAGATAGTAATAGTGATATCTGTGTGTGTGTGTGTGTGTGTGTGTGTGTGTGTTCACAGCTGCACCGGTGACCCTGACCTGCTTTCCCAGCTCAGGTTCAGCCAGCTCATGTAGCAGCTCCTCCACCTCACACCTTGCTTCTCCTCCTGTAAGTGTGTGTGTGTGTGTGTGTGTGTGCGCACGCACTGCTGTTTCAGAGCAGCCCCTTTGAGTGATCTCTTTATGGCAGTCTCTTGTGACCCTATATATTTTCATTAGAATAGTAAATATCTGTTGCTGTTCCTCTGTGACGATACAGTGTGCAGTTTGATGAGCGAACAGTGGTCTCATATATAAATATATATTTATATAAATCATTCAATTATTCAACAAACACTGCTATATTTAAAATTAAAAACTGTCACTTTCATCCATCAAAGTATATGAAAGTGTGTTATTTTAATTTTGTTATTTTCGGCAGCTATTGGGTGCAGAAATATTTACTCATTTGTCAGTAATTTTGTTGTAGTCAGTATAAGCTGGTTAAATATATTAATTCAAAGTGTGTCATAGATGATGATGATGATGCAATCCTGCATTCGATGCATTTTTTCACTGTGACCTTTCCCGTTTTTTTTTTGTTTGTTTGTTTTTAAATGTTAGTTGAAAATGTTCACATATATAACCTTGCAGTTCTTGTTTTTGAATTTGGAGCTGAAAAACTGCCCTTTTGTTTCGATCTCGCTCAATTAAATTGACTTGAAGCCTGATTTAAAAATTTATAACAGTAGTAATAATATCTCTTTGAATTTGCAGCAGTCCCTTGGTGAGATCCAGCAGAATCGAGCCAAAGCGTTGACCTCTCCTACCCAGGATTCTCCAGGCTTCTTGCTGAAGGATTCAGCTGGTGGTGGAGGAAGCAGTAAGAACTCTTCCTGCGACACAGACGACTTTGTCATGGTTCCGGCTCATTTCCCCAGTAAGAGAAATTTTTTTACTCCTGCTCATTTTCCTCCTTAACTAACCACATTACTCAATAACAGGATGGGAGGCGACAGCCTGCGAATACAGGACTCAGACTATTTGTTATTTTTGGTTACATCTTACTCTCCGATCCTTCTCAACTCACTCATTATATATCTCTCTCTTTCTGTGTCTAGGTGAGCTCACATGTGAAATGCCCTCAGGGAAGGTGCTTCAGGATAGTCTTATGTATAGTGGGTGAGAAACTCGTCTTTATCTCAAATCTCTTATTGATGCTTGACATATAGTTCAAATTACTCTGTGTGGAATGCATACAACACTCTGTGTATTGTGTCTTCAACACTCTTCATCCTTCATGTGTGTGTGTGTGTGTCAGTCAAATAAAATGCATTTATTTTTGTGAATTTAAGTGTTTTGTCTTTGCTTTGTAACAGGAGTTCTCTTCTTGCGTCTGGAAGTCAGGGCAATCAGGCCAAGTCTCTTCCACGCTCGCCCTCTTACAGCAGCTCTGCAGCACCGGCAGGGTAAGTGAAGTCACGATCATTTTTAATATCATTCATCAACGTACCTGAATACAATCAGACAAAATATTGTGAACCAAGACAATACAGATTAATATCAGCATAACTAGATGGTACGACAAGAAAAAAGGCATTCATACAGTATATGAGCATGAGCTTTAACAGATATTGTTAGCCAGCGAGCAATAATTAGCTAATTTGACAGGATTTTTGAGAGGGTTTATAAGTAATATTCATAAATGATTATTGTCTTCATTGCTGACACTAACCAGCTAGCTGTTATGAGCTAACATGACGGGGTTTCTAAAAGGATTTCAAGTCATATTCATAAATGTTTATCTTCACACTTAATGCTAGCTATCTGGCTGATATGAGCTACTCTTACAAAATATTTTTTAAAAATTGTGTCATCATATTTAAAAATGAGCATAATGTTCTCAGCTGAAGCTAGCCAGCTAGCTATCATAAGCTAACCTGACAGGCAGTCATATTTAGAAATGTTGAAGTTCTTCACTGCTCACATTGGCTAGCTACCATGAGCTAACCTGACAGGATTTTCACTGTTGATGCTAGCTATTTGGCTAACATGAGCTAATCTTTAGATATTTAAATTATATATTTAGCTATTGTTATGAGCTAACCTGGCAGGAAGTCATATTCAGAGATGTTTAGAATGCTAACTGCTCCCGTTGACGAGCTAACCTCACAGGATTTCATAAGTCATATTCATAAATGTTTCATAAATTCACAAATCTTCACCACTGATGCTATCCACCTGGCTAACACAAGCTAATTGTGCAGTATTTTTTAGAAGATTTATACGTCGTATTTATAACTGATCACAGTGATATTTGCATCATATTTACATATATATTTACATCATATTTATAAATGAGCATGATCTTCCCAGCTGAAGCTAGCCAGCTCACTATTTTGAGCTAGCCTGACATGAAGTCATATTTGATTACGTTTAAAGCTTTACTGCTCACATTGGCTAGCTAACATGAGCTAGCCTGGCAGGATTTCTGAGAGAATATTTAATCCATATTCATAAATGTTTATCTTCAGTGTTTACTAACTGGCTTTCATGGGCTAATCTTACACCATCTTTGAGAAGATTTATATTGTGTTTATAAAGGATCATAATCTTCCCAGCTGATACTATCCAGCTAGCTGTTATAAGCTAACGTGACAGGAAGTCACATATGAAAATGTTTAGAGACTTTACTGCTCATGTTGGCAAACTAACATGAGCTAAGCTGACAGAATTTCTAAAAGGAATTAAATCATTTTTGTAAAACTTCATCAGTTATGTTAGCTATCTGGCCAGAAAGTTTGTTAGTGATGTGGTAAAAGTTTGCATGATTTCATTTATGCTTATTCTGGTCACACTGCACAGGAAGTGGCTGCACTAGAGCAGTGTCAGTTTATTTAATGCCTCTTGAAGTGACAAGGCTGAGAAAGGTGGAGTAGCTAATGCTTCTCGCTCGATCAGTATTGATGGACGTGTCGCTCGCTTGGCGTCCACTGAAGTCAGCACAAGCTGTTTGTTTTGTTGACAGTCAGGTCAGATTCGAGGTCAGCTCCTGAATGCTCCTCATTCTTCCTCAGTGTTTCTCATGAATGAGGTCTCTTGGAAGGTGTATTGATTTTATCGATCAGACTCATGCATCTCACTGTGTTCTGTTTCTTTTTTCTTAGTCCTCTTTGTCCTACTGTCTCATCCCCCCACCTTCTTTCTCTCACTCTCAGCAGGCCTCCTGATCACTCTTTGAGTAACTGTAGTAACTATGGACAGTCCGTGCCCATTCCAGTGCCCACACAGATTCACAACTATCAGCGCATGGAGCAGAACCTGCACTCTCCCAGCCAGGACAGCTCCCCACGGTGAGTACAGGACCCATATCACTTATCAAATTTTATTCAACGTTTTACAATATTTGCATATTTATAGGCAAAAGGGACACATTGGGTGTTTAAGGGTGCTTCTACTTAAGCAGTGTTTAGTTCGTTTGATTCAAACCCTGTTGCACTTTCCCCAATGTTGTAGTTCATTAGGCAGGTGAGAACACAGCAGTCACTCTGTGATGTGCTGTATGATATGCATTGCTGAGCTGTGTGGGTTTGTGTGCTGTGTAGGTGCACTCCAGTGCGGCGGTGCAGCAGTGGTAGTCCCCTTGGTTGTGGGAGGACAGGACCATCTCCCCCTCATCACTCAGCCATCACCACCCACAGGTTGTCTATAGGAGGCATCAAACCCCTCCAGCTCTCCCCACAAGGTGAGGACTACTTTCTAGTGCCCAAGTATCTATGGATTTATGAAGTAGCACTTACCGAACAGGTGGGGTAATGAACTATAGTCCCATGTTATCACTATTGCCACTACCAATGTCCTGAGCTTCAGTTACTATTTTTCCCCAGGTAACACACAAGCTGAGTTGGGACATATGGAGCTAAAAATAGTGCAGATCATTGATTGGTCCAGAGTCTTGACACAGTTGTTTCGAATGTGTCTGGTTTTTCTAGTGGATTTAAGAGGCAACACAATTATTTCCAACAAAAACCTTTTTTTTTAGATTTGTTTTTATTCATGTTGTCTTATAGCTATTTAGCTATTTTGTGTTTCATGCCCATGATCTAGGCGAGTTTGGCCATTTTGATGTAAGGCTGAATCCCAAATGTCACTCTTTGTGCGCTACATAAGTTATAACATCATGGAGCTATACACCCATCTCATGCACTACATAGTATAAAACGTCAATACTGATATTACTGATAATTAATGCATCATAACTAGTAATCAGTGTTCTTCTAGAATATCTGCTCTAAACTCTTTGATATTTTGTTTAAAGATGCTAATAATAGTGGCTAGGTCAGTATAACATCTTAATTTTAAAAAAATCCCTTTCACCTCTGAAATGATTGTTAGTTTGTTTAACCTAAAAATGTAAAATCACACAGTTCTGATCTGATCAGTATTCTTGTGCTGTTTTGAGCATCTGTTTGCAATATTAACGTCATGCCTAGAGGCTGTAGCCTGGTATGGCATGCCTGTGTTTGCACTTTATATACAGTGCACCCTTCTACTTTCACAATTCAGATTGTTTTGAAATCTGCCATGCAAGCACAAACAGAAGGTTTGCATTTCTCCAAGCTCCCTACTGATTTTTTTTTTATAATTCACCTGCCCTCCAGACTGCATCATGCTGTTATTTACATCAGCACAAATTCACCCAAGAACTACCTCTGTCTGTCTCTCTCTCTCTCATTTCCCAGCTCTCCAACTACCCGATGCTAAGTCCAGATCCAGGCAGCATGGATTGGGCTCACGCCTCCACAGCGCCCCCTGTCTGCTGGAGGCCGCTGGCGGCTGCAGGCAGACGATCAGGAAACAGCACTCGGATCCTGTTGTGGCCCCGCAGGGAGGTGCGATGGCCCTGAGGCCCCTACATTCCTCTCCCCGACTCAGTGAACTAATGCAGCGCAGTCCTTTACCCACCATCCTGGGATCACCGTCAAGAGTATGTAGCCGTTCTGTTCAGGTGTCTTGATAAAGCTATTGAAATGAAAATGTGAACTAGAACATTTTTTGGATAATGTTTCATTTCATTACAGCTACACTGCCAATTTTCCACTACTTTAGTGCCAGATACAGTGTCTCTTGATCTCTAGCTGCCAACTGTGATACTGTGGCAATATTTTTTTAAATCACTTACTGCTGCTTGATGGTTTTTTTTTTAATTCAAACTCTTTTTTTTTTCTCTAATTATCACATGATCATTGACAGAATTCTGAGCCTATCATGAAAACTACAGATGCTTTCTCTATATTTCTGTATCAGTTTTATCAGTACAATGCAAGTAAGTAGGCAATTTATTGCATTCCTATAGATAGTCGCTAGTTGATGTACACAACAAACAGTCAAAGGAAACAGGATATAGGATGTGTTGAAAACTGCATTTGTGGTTACTTTCACTTTGCGCCAACCTTATCTAGGTGAACTTTGACCTGTGAGTTGGTGAACCTTGGTCATGTGAGCCAACAGAAAACAAAAGTGAGAGTATTTTGCATTTCTGTGTTGATAAACAGGTTAGTCAGTTTTAAAAAAAAAAAAAAAAAAGCCCACAATAAATTGTGCAATGCATCACCATGTAATATTTTCTTTCTTTCTTATCTTTTTATATGTATTGAACCTTATACTAAATACTTTATTATTGCTAGATTATATGGGCATGGACATGGACCTGACGATAGATTGGACATTCACTTGTGTTAATTTTGTAACAATTGTTTAAAAAAGCTTCAAATAAATCAAAACAGTTCTACAGATTGCAGTTAAATATCAGCTATATTAATGCTGTTAGCATGGAGCTGACATACACTAAGGGGTTGTGTGGTAAAATAATTTTTTTTCCCCCTTTCTGCCTGCTAGGATTTTCTTGTTAACAATGTTAGGACCTCTGAATTCTGTTCTTGTTTTTGCCCTCAGGCTATGTCCCCATTTGAGTTCCCAAAGCCGCCCAGCTCTCCGAACATGGTGACGTTTCTGACTCAGCAGGGTTTAGTTTTCCCCTCATCTGCTGGCCGGCCGTGCCAGGGCGAATCAGGCATGCCTGGCACTTTCCAGCCTGAGGACGCCAAGGCTTTTGGAAGGTAGTGGCTGAAAGTGGCTGTGCTCTGGGAAAACAGCAGTTTTTTTTTAGCTTTTTTTTTTTTTAGCTTTTTTTTTTTTTAATCCTCTTTCTTCGTTTCCTCACTCATCCCTGTCCTGTGTGTTTCCAGGTCGCAGAGCTCTGGCCGTCTGTCGGACATGCTGCTGATGGCGGCGTTTGGGGGCCAGCTGGGAGACAGAGGCAGCACGGAGAACCTCAGTGCTGACAAAGCTATCGATATCACAGGTTAGAACTCACATTTATTCACTTCTGTTTAGAAAAAAAAATTGTATACGTGTGTCAGACAGTTTATTGATAGAAGATAAACTTCTAGCAGTTAAAACCACAGATCAAGTCAATATGAGGTAAACGATAAGTCAATATAATCTTACTGTAAAGCAGTTGTGGTTGGCTGAATGCTTCATAACCCCTGACCAGATTACACAAGGCAAATAGTTGGAGATAAATACATGACTCATTATTTACTGTACATGAGCGTTTGTGGAAGTTCAGCATAGCAGTGGCTGATTTTATGACATAAAAGGGTTGGTGATCTCAGAAACTGTTGAAGTAGGGCGGTATATTGTGTGCAGTGCAAATGTGTATTTTTCCTAGATAACCTACATAAATACAATATTTTTTCCCTGTGTACATAGTGAAGTAATTCTCTTTCTATATAAAGTAGGAGATATTACATCTAATAGCAGCTTTGATTTCATCGAGATCTCTCTCTCAATAGTATATTAATTCCTGCGTCTTAGACTAAATTGAAAACCAATTAAATTCAAAAACCAAAGCTTTTATGTAAACAAGGCAGTGGGGAAAACACAAAATCAAACATCGACACAATAAAATAATGTAGCTATTGAATCTAACTGAAATAATGTCGAATTATTAAAAAAAAAATTACTAAATGAATGAGCAGTAGGCAAAAGGTGCAAAATATTGGACCAAAATAGCTTTAAAAAAAAAAAAGTATTTTTAGATTATGATGAAAACCATGAGTGAAGGCACGTAACCCATGGACGCAGGTGGAATATGATGAGTAACTGTTCCTTTGCTCCACAGCGCCTGCAGCTGGTGGGACCGTGGTGGTGGGCTCAGGCAGTCCAGCGCGAGTGGTGTTCACTGTGGGCTCGCCACCCAGCGGAGGAACTCCACCCCACACCTCTCGCTCCAGAAAATTCTCAGGTGAGTCCATTTTTTTGACTCTAATCCTCCTTTTTTCAGTCTCAGTTTTGCGTTTCCCTATGTGGAAGACAATAAAGCGTACAATCCCAGACACACATGACAGCAAAGGTTGACGTGTCGGTTACCATTTTATTATTATTATTATTATTATTATTATTATTACTATATTGACATGCACAATTCATTACTGTGCACTGATCATGAACAGTCTGTAAGCTGATATGATTATTATAAATTGTTTATAACCACTATAAATGGTTTATAATGGTTTTCTCATTGTTAATGTCTTGCTGGAATTTAATGTCTTGCAGCATGCTCCTCGAGCTCTGTCAGTCCCGTGGGGTCCCTCACCAGCCGTTACCCACAGACAGGCATGTGTTTGGATGGTTTTGAGGGCTCATCCAGTCCCCGTTATGGTCTCACTGACCCCATCTCAGCCAATTTGGAGGGAGCAGTAATGTTTGAGGCCCCCGAGCTCCCAGAAGAAACACTAATGGAGGTAAACGTGTGTCTGGAATTTCTTTTTAAAAGGTTTTGATTATTATTTAGTTCTTGAGTTGACCATTACAGTTACTAACGTTAGACACAAGTTATACATACAGCTTGCAGAGCTACATGGCTGCCAGGAGTGCAGCTATTGGAAAATAATCAACAACGAGGTGGTTGCAGCGTCTGCACAAAGATTATTTTCCAATAATCTCTCGTCTCGTGTTTTGTTCTTCTTATGGTACAGCAATTTGCCAATTATTAATTTTTTAATTAATTAAAGAACGACACGTCATACTTTTTAATCTGTTAATATTTACTGGTAATGTTGTGGTACGTCCACAGAACAAGTTAAATCCTATATATAATATATAAATTTAAACTGATTATTGGTGATGAGTGTTGGGTTGTAGGTGCTGAGTGGTTTTGTCTTTTTTTCTGCAGCAGGAGCACACGGAGATTCTGCAGCGGCTCCGGTTCACGCTGGATTTTGCTCGCTGTATGGTGGAGGTGGCAGCGTCGAGAGGTGGAGAGGCCGGGCGAGCTGAACAGCCCTCACCCTGCCTACACCAGCAAGAAAGCGTTGTGGCCGATCAGATCAGTTCTCTGAGCCGCGAATGGAGGTATACACACAAACACAGGCCAGTGAAAAATGTCTTGACGTCATGAAAGTAATAGGAGCAACACTGGTGGGTCATATGTGAGGAATAAAACACGACGGCGCATGCTGTTATAGCAAAACAGTCAACGCTGAGTGGTTAGAAGTGACGCTGACTATGAAGATGATTTTTCTATGACAGCACATCCTATGTGTTTTGTTCCTCTCTTACCACAGCGATTTTGCCAGCAAATACATTGTTCTTTTAATTCAATAATGACATGTTGTACTTTTTTATCCGTTTATAGTTACATGTAACGTGAAACGTCCACAAAACAAGTTCGTTCCTGTTATCGCTTTCGTTAGGGCCGACTGTTATAAGCAGTCATTCACTCACTAGCCTCTTTTTATTTCTCCAGCTTGAAGGTAATAAGATGCAAAAAACGCATTACAGCACATTACTTTTGTCAGAGCTGCTGTTTAATCAGAGAAAATTAATCAGCACCGTCTGACCAATCAGGCTTGAGAATTCAGCAGCACTTCTCAGCACATTTTTGCAGTACACAATATGCATTTCAAGTCTACAAACAGGAACAATTGGAACAAAAGTATATTTTGAAACCCACTCAGCTACCTCAGAAGAGTGTATTGTGGTGCATGCATGCACACACACATGCATGCACACACACTTTGTTTTTTGAGGCAGCAAAGTGACGGTGGATTGCGACACCTGGGCACTAAGGTTTGAACCACCCTAACTTTGAAAGAGGATAATTGCAGTGTAATATCCTGTTTGTCAAGAAAACTTCTCATTTTTTTTTAATCATTAGTTCAGTTGAATGGAGGAACGTCTTTAAACTGGCGTGTGTGTGTGTGTGTGTGTGTGTGTGTTTCAGTTACGCTGAGCAATTGGTGTTGTATATGAAGACTGCAGAGCTCCTGTCCACTGCACTGCACACAGCCATGGAGGGCATCAAACAGGGTAAACTGTATCCCTCCATCACAGTTAAACAAGGTGAGCGGCATCATCTTTCCGCCTGACCTACTCATTGGCTCATTTTTACTGAACTACACCTTAATACCTTAATATCAGCCCAGTCTCAATAATCTGTTCTTAGAATTTGTAGTGGTAAATAGAGTATAATTAAAGAACTGGTCTGATCTCTTATCCCGCAGTGGTCAGGAGACTAAACGATCTGTACAAGTCGAGCGTGACGTCATGTCGCTCCCTGAGTGCGCGTCTGGAGCGGTTCTTTTCCCGAAAGCACCGGCTGATGGACCACATCAACACCATCACTGCAGAAAGGCTCATCTTTAGCCACACTGTGCAGATGGTACGTAGAAAGCACGACTCCATGACGTATACACCATGGCTGTTAAAGTCTTCAGTGATTGAAATATTAACGAGCCTGTCATTTTGTAGTGCGACAAAGAGAACCAGCACTGGTGCTAGACTAGTACATAAAGCATTCAAGGTGACAGCTGTTGCTTTTTTATGCAGGGGAAATCACTTTATCATCACTTTCTGCTTTTACTTTTAGCTCCCTGAGATTCACGTAAAAATCGCCACTCCAAAACACTGTTACGCCGAATACGACATGATTCCTGTTCACTATATCTGCTCACTACAAAGGGTATAAAGGGTACAAAAAGGCATTGAACATGTGTAGCGTACTCTGGCCAATACAAATCCATTTGAGATTCAACTGCAGCAAAAAATCCCAGTGAGCATCTAATATTAATTGTGATTAAGTATCAGTTTTCACTTTAAAGACGTATGTTTTTATTTTATTAATTTATTTGTTATTTTGTTTGGTTTTTATTTATTTATTGATTGATTTTCAGAAATTAATTAATTAATTAATAAATAGTCACGCATTTCTTTCAGAGCTGTTTTTCAACATAAATTTAAAAGGGTCATTTGGCCAGAATGTTTAGAACATGTGTTTAAATAGACTTGCATTACCTCACTAAAAGTAGACACTTGATCTAAAATATTCAGTTAAATTTTCAAATATGTTTTTTTTTTAAACTTGCGTACATATTATGAACTGTGAAATTCTCTTCTGATAGCTTTAATACACATACTGTTCATGTGACATGCCTCCAAAACATTAGCTTTCTCCTAAAAGCTTAACAATATCCCCACCATACTGTATGTTGTTGTTTACAGTTATGATTATTCATAGCCTAAGGAAAGAACTGTTTATTGAGTATTATGCGTGTGGCGCGTAGGTGCAGGCTGCAGCTCTGGATGAGATGTTCCACCAGGGTGAGGCTTCAGTACAGCGCTACCACAAAGCCTTGCTGTTGATGGAGGGTCTGTCACTGCTGCTCACTGAGCAGGCCGACATCCTCAGCGTCAGCAAGTGTGAGTGCTTCCTTCCATGCAGCCTCGTCCTCTTCTCATACTGTGAGACATAATGTGTGCCGAATTAACATGAGAGTAACTGTGTTTTTTTTAAATTTTTTTTATTATTATTATTTACAGGTAAGCAGTGTATTGAGCGTCGCCTCACTGCGCTGCAGTCAGGCCTCTGTGTATAGAGATTCAACCAAGTTTTTGACATTCCTTCCCAGCATTCCCTAAATAAGCCTTCTTTTCCATCCCTCTCACTGCTTCTTCTCGTCTAAGAAAAGGAGGAATGAGAGGATCGAGTTTGTGGTCACGGATACAGTGATGCCTGCAGTGTATGGAGAGAAATGAAGAGAGTGCGTTCCTGAATCACACTGTGGTTGATATGAATCAGAAATCAAATAAGCTGCAGGCAATCACATCAGACCCACGTTGATTTCCTGACATTCTCGTGGATGTCTTTTTTTTTTTTTTTTTTTTTTTTTTAAACCTATAAAGCTGCACTGTGTAAACATCTTTTTGTTTTGCATAGACATAACACTATGTCAGGATCTGATTTTCTTTAGTACTGGGATTGTGCAATCACAGGTGATATTCATCAGCAGTTGGATTTAATCATACACTCTCCGAAATAAAGGTATTAAACTGTATCTTTCGAGGTCACTTGGGTGGAACTGGATCTTTTGTAACTTTAGTATGCACCTACAAGTAGTGTACCTTTAAAGCTTTAAGCTACAAATGAATTATGGTTCATTTATGTACCTTAAAGGTACACAGTATCCACATTTCCAGGTGAAACATACATAATGAAGATACAAAGGATGTATGCTTGAGGGTACCACCCCACCCCACCCCAGGAAAGACACAGTTTAGTACTATAGATAAGAGTGTAAGTTGGAACTCGTATTTCTGGTTAGGTATATTCCTAGCCACTTGAAGGCAAATTTCACGTTAATATCCAAATGTCACTCATGGAGGATGAATTAGGCACCTCCTAACGGACTATGTGTCACTTTATTTTATTTTACATCATTTCCCCCCAGTGCTTCAAGTCTGAAGAATATCTTTTCACCAGATGAATGTGACGAACCATGGGTTACACCAAGAAGGTACCTTGGAGTTGAATTTGAGGTTCATAGGTTGTGTTGCACCATTTCATTAAAAAAAAAAAAAGGTAGATTAAAATGATAATCCTGATGTAATATAACCTGTAATAATGTAATTAACAGGTATTAACTAATATAGTCTGTGATAAAACACTTCAGTTGGGAATACAGTTTACGCTTAAAAAAAAAAAAAACAGCAACACTGATACTCTTTAGTGATTAGTTACAATTTTTTTTTTACTAGTGAAAACTAGCATGATAATTTTCCTTTATGGAGCTTTCATTATCTGCAGTCCATATATTTGAAATTTAAACCACTTGCACTTAACAGGTGCAAGATGAAAACGAATCCCTTACTGAGTTAGATTTTAAACTAATTAATTCAAGATGAAAGTTTCCATCAGTTTAATCAAATATTAGGTAAAAACTAAAAGCAGGATTAAATGATTTCTTAAATGCAATTCAGAATATTCTTAAAAGGTATTTTTTTAAGTTTGGTGCAACTGGATTCACAAATAAACATGGATGTATTCCAGGTTAAAGCTTTCTTGGTGCAACCCAGGCCATGTTCTGTAGAAAAACTTGGACAGTAAACTATAAAACTTGTAGTTTACATGGAACTCATCCTCATACAGTACTTTCTCCCTGTTTTCTTTCGTAGTTTTTATTACCAGTCAGGCCGTGTGTAGCACTTTAGTGAATGCTGACCAAGATTGTCCACTTTGTTTCCAAATTATAAAAAAAAATGACAGAGATCTGAACGTCTCTTGATCACTTTTATCACTTTTTTTTTTTCCCTTTTACCTCTTCTGTGTTTTTACATTGTACATTGTTTTTGGCAATCCCGTTTGTCTGTTTTTTAAATGTGTGTATGAATGAGACAAGGACAGGCTACAAATACAGAAGAAAGAAAAGAATGACATTTTTGAGAAGTAGGCAGGTTGTAGTTTGCATTTGTTTATTAGTTTTAGCTGTGATTGAGAAATCTAGGCTTAGTATATAGCGTGCAGCAGGCCCTGCGCTGTAAGGCAATAGTATTTCTTGCCGTTTCAGTCACATATGTTAAGATTATCTGACTTTTTTCTTAGCAATGGATCTCTTTTTTTTTTTTGTCCCTGTTAACACACAGTCCTTCGAATTCGTAAAGGATTGTAGCTTGTTGATTATGACCTGTAGTGAATGCGGAGTTTGTAACCCGGACCTGGGAGCAGAAGGACACCGTCCTCACGTTTACTGCGCTGCACGAGGGCTCCACCTGTTTCCATGCGCGTTTTTAAGTGTTTGTGCTGAATGCTTTTAAAACTTTATTAATGTATGCTGAGTGGTTTGGTTTTGTGTGTCAGATATAGGTTAAATCTATTTAAAAATGTGCCTTTAAAAAAAGAGCAAAAATGTAAACACTGAAAATAGTTTCGTTGTTGTTTTGTTCATTATTCTCTAGTAGCTAAATAGATTGATGCGTGTGTTTTTTTTCCACCTGTTTTTTTTTTTTTTTTTTTTTTTTTTTTGTCGTTTGATCATTTTTGAACGTGTGATGAACAGGGGCTTTTTGTGACATAGTGTGTTAGTGTGTTTGGATTGCATTGTGTGTAAAAAGGGTGTAAGATGGTTAGCATATGCCATACTTTAGTTCTAAAAAAAAATTTTTTTGTACTAGTCAAGTATGTTTTCTAATTGATGTTTCATGGTAGATAACCAGAAGAAGGCCAGTTACAGTATGAACCTGAACACAACATTTTGTTCCTGCATTCCAACAATTCCACAGATGCTGGGGTGCTTTTTGGATATTTTTCTACTCCCGGGTGATATTTTGTTTCTATTCTTTAATCAATAAATGCACACCCTTTTGAGTGAATACTAATTCATCAAATGTTAAATCAGTTTAACATTGTGTGCTGCGTCTTTATCTCCTGTGCTGCTGCCGCGACACTAACCCTGAATTACACCAATTCTGTGTATTCTCAAGAAAACGTTGGAAGGTTTGCTTCTGTACTCCGCATATGTACCACAAGGGTGACAAGACTTTACCCTGAACTCTTAATACCACTTGTAAATAAAGATTGTAAATTAAGTTATTGCGCCAAACATGTATATACGACATGCGAACGCATGAAGACATGCTTTTTCGTTCCCTCTCACCCCACCAAAGAGAGAAATGCTAAATCTCGCAGTTGTCCCTAAATCTCTATCCACTCTGTAGTAAGTTAAGGAATTGTACACACTGTTTCCATGTCAATATAAAGGTGTAATTTTTTTGCTTTGAAAGGTACAACATAAATAAATGAAAAAAAAAAAAAATTAAAATGTTTTCGTTTTGCTTTTGTGTGCTTCTGTGTTTTTAAGCCGTGGTGTATCTCAGAATGTCAGACAGGAAACATGGTCAGTCACAGTGCTTGTGTTTAAAGCAGTGGTCAGCTTCAAAAAGAAGTGCATCAAGAAAACATGTAGTTAATTAGGTGATTTAACCATTAAAAAAGATGTATTAACCTGCCTAAGATAACAATATTTCATTTTTACAAGGTTTCTCTGCTTACAATGGCTGCATTTTGCACTTAAATAAGTAACATGATTAATTTTTTTTTGCCATAAAATTAGCAAATACATAATGGTGGTTGAGCATCCATATTAATGACATGATGACATTAAAGACATTCTACTAATGTAAGTAATTATACACGATGTTCCTAAATTCTACATACATAGGAGAAATTGACACTTTTTAGCAAAATGTCATCCAAAATTTTCCACAATTAGTTTGTATTATTATATATATTTTTAAATAGTCTTTAAGAATGCTTTTGACAAAAGAAGAGCGTATCGAAATCGTTCTCATGGCTGGATCGGGAAGCTGTCTCAAGGTTGCGATGGATTTTAACAGGAAACATGGCAAGCACATCACACACGAGACTGTTGCATATAAACTTATTAACAAATTCAAAAAGACTGGGAGTGGTGCAGACCAACCGAGAAGTGGACGTCCATGAACATCCACTGATGAAGACACAACTGACGTGGTGCTGGCACACACACTCGCCTATGTATGGAGACTTTTGACACCCTGTATATATAGGTTTATATTAATAATTTACTTTTAGTCTATAATTTTGATACAGGGTTGTACATTCAAAGTAATCTAAACAGTCAACATCACAATATTACTGGAAAAAAACTGAGAAAACTCATTTTCTTCTTCTCATGATCTTCAGGAAATTCAGATGATGCAACTTCCTGTTGAACATAGGCCTTGTGGAAGATTCCAAATATTTCATAGGGGTGAATGTGAACTAAAAATGTCCATTTTCGTTTTCATAACCTATAATGGATGACTTATGAAAAAGGACAGTTCAAGGATGAGACGTTAAATGGAAAAAGTACTGAAGTAAGAAGCATTTTAATGTTTAATGTTAAAAATATGGGTGGCAACTTGAATTAGGTGCGTTTTAACAAAAACATACAGATATTAAGCACCACTAACACATAGCTTTATGTTTTTACTATTCATTTTTATGTTTGTTTTTCACAAAATACACACAAGACGATGTAGGAAAGCTAACGTTGGTAGCCACTAGGCGGCTTTTTGTGCTCGACGCTAGTGGTAACACGAGCTTCTCTGAGTTCTCGCGATACTTTCCGAGAGGTTAGAGCGCACTGCTCCATGTGCGCGTGTGTTCATGGGCAAGAGGAAGGCATCCCGGAACACATGCGGTTAAAATCCAGAATAGTGAAAGAAGCCTGAAGAATGAGCTTCTCAAGTTTATTAAATTATTAGAGAAAAACGTGAGATGCTGAAATTCTGTCAGCTTGTCAGTGTTTTAAGTATTCAGCGTTTAAAGTCAGCTGGGAAACCCAAAGGTGAGCTTTTAACATTGCATTGAACTGCATCTAAACCTCTTCAGCATGACATTTCAGTCTTATTTCTCATCTGGGTGTTTTTACAGCTTGGTGTAGGATTGAAAGGTTTTGTGGACTTTGTGTGCAGTCCAGGAAGATGTCTGAGGAAGAAAATCAGAATCACAGCAACATGACAAAGCTGAAAAGAGCTCCAGAAAGCACTGAGGTAGAGACTGAAGCTAAAAGGCTGAAAACAGACGAGGGGAAGACTGATGAGGAGAAAAGATTCCCAAAAAGAAAAGTTGTCCTCCTCATGGCCTATTCAGGCAAAGGATACTATGGGATGCAGGCAAGTTCGCTCATGTACAGTGTTGCCAGCTCTTTTAAGGGGAAAGTGGATAATGCAGGCTCAAACAGTTGCCAGAAATCACCAGATGACATCACAGATTTATTTGCATATTCATTGCATCATCATGATCATTTGCATATCAATATAGAAAGAAGGAAAATCTTCTGCAGAAAACAGAAAATAATACAGGATGGCTGAAAATTCAGGAACCGACTGGATCATGCTGGGCAAATTTATCACCAAAACATGATACAGCAGTAAATCCGCAAAAAACATGACACAGCAGTAAATCCTCAAAAAAAAGACACAGTGGTAAATCTGCAAGAAACACAATACAGCGGCAAATGTGCAAAAAACAATACAGTGGCAAGTGCGCGAAAACACGACACAGCAGCAAATCCGCAAAAAACACGACGTAACGGCAAGTCCGCAAAAAACACGACACAGCGGCAAGTCCGCAAAAAACACGACACAGCGGCTATTGCAAAAACATGACGCAGTGGCGAATCTGCAAAAACACGGCAAAGATTTGTTGCTATTTGTTGGAGCAGATTTGTTGCTATTTGGTGACTTTTTGGTAACTTTTTTAAAATAAATATAGCACATTTTGAAAATGTCTTCACTTGTTTAATTAAACATGGTTCGTTTTAATATTAATTCTATTTCTGTTTCCATTAGAGGAATCCTGGAAATTCCCAGTTTAAAACTATCGAGGATGAACTGGTCACTGCGCTCATCAAAGCTGGGTGTATTCCCGAAAATCACGGAGATGATATGAAGAAGATGTCTTTCCAGAGATGTGCCAGGACTGACAAGGTGAGGGCAGGAAATTGTGTTGTGTAGTGCCCAGGGGTGGGCGATTCAACCAAAAGTTACAATGGTACCTGAAGATATTTCTACGATATTCGAGATGTATCATGATATATAGGTTTGATATGGTGGAACGTTCTGGAAGGAGATATTTATTTGACATTTGTGGAAGGAGTCTCCAGTGTTAATGAGTTTTCTGCCATGTGAAAGTCTTCAGGATGGAAGCCTTTGCACACGAAATGTTGGAATCGTACTCAGTGGCAAATAATGGTATAAAAGGAATAAAACATTTTGGTAACGTTTGCTTATAGGAAGATGATAATCAACTTTGGGGTGGGATCAGTCACTCTGACCGTGATCTCTTCTCTTCTGACCATTTTCCAGGGTGTGTCTGCAGCCGGCCAGGTCGTATCTCTAAAGCTGTGGTTGATCGAGAACATTCTGGAAAAGATCAACACCCACCTTCCACCACAGATTAGAGTTTTAGGTGAGACTGTTATTCAGATTTTTTTTTTTTTTTTTACTCATCTTTGTGTGCCGAGATTGCATGATTAATAAAACGTCTCCTCTGACAGGTTTGAAGAGAGTCACAGGCGGCTTTAACTCCAAAAACAACTGTGATGCCAGGACCTACTCCTACATGCTTCCCACTGTTGCGTTCTCTCAAAAAGACACTGACCAAGAGGACACGTCGTTCCGCTTGGACACAGAGACACTTCAGAAGGTTAACAAGCTCTTTGCGCTCTACAAAGGCACCCATAATTTCCACAACTTCACATCACAGAAGGGCCCTCGGGACCCGAGCGCTAAGCGCTATATCACGCAAATGTCCTGTGGAGAACCGTTTGTCAGGCAGGGGGCGGAGTTTGCCGTGATCACTGTGCGAGGCCAGAGCTTCATGATGCACCAGATCCGGAAGATGATTGGATTGGTGATCGCTGTAGTGAAGGGATACGCACAAGAGGAGATCATTGAAAGAAGCTGGGGTGAAGAGAAGGTCGACGTGCCCAAGGCTCCTGGGCTCGGCCTGGTGTTGGAGCGCGTGCACTTTGACCGGTACAACAAGCGTTTCGGGGGAGACGGTCTTCATGAGACCCTGGAGTGGCAGCAAGAAGAGGACGCTATAGCTGCCTTTAAGGAAGCGCACATTTACCCGAGTATAGTGGAGACGGAGTGTCAGGAGAAGTCTATGATCAGCTGGATGAGTACACTGCCTATTCATGATTTTACTGCCACGGCAACCGGCAAGCAAGAACGCAAGGTCCGTAAATGTGCATTTTTTTAAAAACTTTTTTTCCCCCCTCATGTTCATTGCATCTGGTCTGTATTTTCTTGACGTGATATAAAGGAGCACTCAAGTGCTGTCAGCCTACTTAAGCCACGGTCCTCTTGAATTCTTGAATCTGATTGGTCAGAAAATGCTTAATAATTTTCAGTAGTTCTGGCTGTAATTCAAATCGCAGGTTTATATTAATGCGCTCATTCGAATACTTTATCGTTTCTATAGTAACAACTCATTCACGAGTACTTGTATGGCGGACGATTTGCATAGTCTAAGGCTAATGATAACCTGATTATATATACATAACATATAACAAAGAAACACATATAATAATTGATATGAGGACGTTTTCTGTGAAGAGATGTTTATTTAACATTTATGGAAGAAGTCTCCAGTGTCAGCGCTTTGTAACAGTCAGTAGGTTTTCCTCCATGGGAAAGTCTTCAGGCCGGAGGACTTTGTAGTTTCCTGTTTCTCAGTAACCAGCTGCGTTTTTTTGTTTGTTTGTTTTGTTTTTTCTTGTCTTATTAACTTAAAGACTGGCAAGGGAACAGCCATTTAGATGCTGTTGTAATGTAAGTGATAAGTGTCTGACAGACCTTCCACACTTTTAAATGTAACTATAAATGGATAAAAAGTAAAATTGTGATTGTTGAAGTGCTGTGGTGTAAGAGGAACACTTCGAAACATTCTATAACAACGTTAGAGAAAACTTCAGGGAGGTAACCCATCAGCCTGTCTTTGATTATTTTCCTGTAACAGCATAGATCGTTGTGTTTTATTATTTACAGGTAGTTTTAAGTAAGTTTTAATTTGCGTATGCAAAAGTTTGCATACCCTTAAGACAAAAGGAATTTTTGGGTTTTATCCCAACATAACTTTTAATGTGTTAGCTTTTTATAGGTTTGTTCTTTATTTTAGATTGTGGATTTTCCTCTTATTTCGGGAGACGCCCAAATTTAATTTTAACATTCTAGAATAAATTTTTTTGTAGATAAATTATTTTAAAAAAGAGGTGATTTTCTTACCCAGAAATCATCAGGGATGTTAATCTTTGTATAAACCTATATGAATATGTCTGGAATATGTGCTATGTGACTAAAATTAGTACCAAATCTTTTTCTAAAAAGAGAATATTCTCTTTTTTTCAGGATGAAGATGAAGATGGAAATGCTTCAGACTGAGACATCTGAAAATCTTTTTTTGTTTGTTTCTTTCTTCCTTTCTTTCTTTCTTTCTTTTTTTTTTTTTAAAACTGTTTTGTTTTTCCATGTTCCAGTGTTTTCAGTAATACATTTTGAAATAAACCTTTTATTTTACTTGCGGGTTTTGTTGGTATTATTTTATACTGTTACATATGTTATGAAATGTATATATTAAATATTAAATTAGACGTTTGACCTCATTTTCACTTTACCCCAGATTGTCGTCAATCAGCGAAGACATTTGCTTGCTTTAGTTTTGCAACAGTGCTACCAGGCTTAATGTAGCTAATATGTTATAGAGGAATTAAGATTAGCATCATGCAAACACGTTCACCTCAAATCTCGAACAGATCTGCTTGTGTGGTTTGTAACAGGTTTGTATAGGGATGGTTCTGAGAATGTGTTCCTTATTTAAAAGTTAACAGAACGTTAGTGGAACATTCACCAAACCATCGCTGTTTACTGCAAGGTTCCTGAGATACAAGAACATTAGGGGAATACTCTCTGAACCATAATGCAAAATGAAATGTAAACATTATATCTCCATACAGAAGACTGCGGGCTTTAAAAAGATAAGTTCTCAGAATGTTTCCATAATGCTCTGGTTAGTTTTTAACATAAAGCCATCATGCAAGCATAAATTGTGAATGAATAATGGCACCAGACAAGACAAAGAACAATTGCAAAGAAGAATAAAATAATGGGAAGAAAAAAAAAAAGAATACATAATTAAATAAATAAATAGATAAAGAGAAAGCTAGGGGTCTTGGCATTCTTACACATCATTTTCTGTAAAGAAAGGACTTCAAAGACAATTCCGCCTTTAAAACCGAAAAATGGGGGAATATATTTACGTTTATTAATATAATACTTCCTTAAATGAATAATAATGGTTATACAGCGATCACTCATAACATTAAAACTACCAGACGGGCTAACCCCATGCACATCAATAAGCTTTGGTCACCCATGACCCTGATGCCGGTTCTTCTTCTTCGAAGTGACGTGTGGCCCATACGGTGACTCGCATTTAACCCATCACCCATAACCCATTACTGTGCACACACACAAACACACACTCGGAGTGGGCAGCCTTTTTTGCCGCGGCGCAGTTGGGGGTTCGGTACCTTGCTCAAG
This sequence comes from Pangasius sanitwongsei, assembly GCA_037576675.1. Lineage (NCBI taxonomy): Eukaryota > Metazoa > Chordata > Actinopteri > Siluriformes > Pangasiidae > Pangasius > Pangasius sanitwongsei. Next base: position 19,310,127 of record CM075017.1, on the reverse strand, counting down.
GGTCTCACCTCAGTCGTGGTATTGAGGGTGGAAGAGAGCACTGGTCATTCACTCCCCCTACCTACAATCCCTGCCCAACCTGAGACTTGAACCCACAACCTTCAGGTTCACCTTCGGGTTACAAGTCCGACTCGCTAACCATTAGGCCACGACTGGTCCCGCCAGTTGTCCTTCCTTGGAACTCCCCACAAGACCTGCTGTTTTGGAGATGCTCTGACCCAGTCATCTAGCTATCACAATTTGGCCCTTGTCAAAGTCACTCAGATCCTTACACTTGCCCATTTTTCCTGCTTCCAACACATCAACTTCGAGAACTGACTGTTCACTTGCTGCCTAATATATCCCACCCCCTGACAGGTGTCACTGTAAGAGGATAATCAGTGTTATTCATGTCACATGTCAGTGGTTTTAATGTTATGGCTGATTGGTGATAGTTTGTTATTGACACGCCCCCAAACTCGGGGCTCGTGGGAGTTCCTGAGTTGTAATTACGACACTGAGGTGGCGTTCATGCGTATGCGCTCGTGTCGTAATTACGACTTTTCCGTCAGGATTTGAAGGCAGCATTGGTTCACATGGCTGCAGGGGCACTTTCTCATGACCTCCGAGCGCACGAGGGCGATATTTACACCCTGAAGCTCGGCGCGTGCGTCTTTCTCAGCGACGGAGCAGACAACATGGCGCCTTCCAAGAAGCACAACGTGAAGAAGAGCGAGGCAGAAAACAGGCAGACTTCATATAAACAAGTCATAAACACCAAAACAGAGCTGATTTTACAAAGCAGGAAACATGCTAACAGTGTATTCGACCTGCTGGAGTACCTACAGGTGAGGTTAGCTTGCTGTTGGAGGAGCTCTTGCTCTGTCTCGCTGGTCTAAAACTCCTTTTCTGTCTAACTTGCAGTCTGAAAAAGAGAAAGAAGTCGTGTGTGCTATCAACGCCTGTCAGAAGTTATTCTGCGAGTTCCTGGAGAGAGGAGAGCTGTATGCAGGTCAGCTGCCAAAAGAAGAAGAGATTCTCCAAGGTAAATGGAGCTGTAGCTTGAAGAAGAACTATCTTCATGCAGTCCTGTAGATTAGATTAGATTAGATTAGATTAGATTCAACTTTATTGTCATTGTGCACAGTGCAAGTACAGAGCCACTGAAATCCAGTTAGCATCTAACCACAAGTGCAAATAGCTGTGTGTGTGTGTGTGTGTGTGTGTGTGTGTGTGTGTGTGTGTGTATATACACACATATATGTACAGTACTGTGCAAAAGTCTTAGGCGCATGCAAAGAAGTGCTGTAGAGCAAAGATGCCTTCAAAAATAATGAAATTAAATGTTTCTACATTTAAAAAATACTGTAAAGAGCAGTAAACAGTAATAAATGAAACAAAGTCAATATTTGGTGTGACGATCTCACAAAATAGTAGTCTCAGGTACAATTTGTGCAGTTTTATAAGGAAATGAGCTGTAAGTGTTACTGAGCATCTTGCAGAAGCAGCCACGGTTCTTCTGGAGACTTTTGACGGTCGCACTCGCTTCTTATTTCTGCAGCGAAACCCAGCAGCCTTTATTATGTTTTCTTTTGTCTTAAAAGTGGTTTCTTACATAACCTGTCTTCACTGACATACAAACATTTTTCTGTAACATTTATTTTTGTGCTGGAAAACTAATGTTTGGAAATGTAAAATGTTTTTGTTCTGACTCGATAATGCAGAAGTCATAAAATAAAAATCTATAACAAAGTTTGTACTAAAAAAAAATATAGGGTGTCTAAGACTTTTGCACAGTACTGTGTGTGTATATATATATATATCCTATTTATAATTTTAGTTGCTTCAACAAAATACATTAAGGGGAATACAAAGCGATAAAAGATTGTTCAGTAAGGGCTTTTGACTGATTACACAACGATCTCAGGGCCCTGACTGCCTTACCTGCACTCAGCTGATCGATGGGTTTAGCATTGGAGTCACTTGGTGCCCGCAGATATCTCGGAAAAATCTTTTCAATCAGCCTGAAATTGTACATTTATAGATGAAGTAAACAATTTTCCCCAAATCTTTCAAAATGCTGAAGCTCGTCATCAAAGAAGTGCTAAAAAGCTGCTAATAATCAGAATACTGAGTCACTAAAAGTGAGCACTCACACAGACGATGTTTTGTTATTTAACAATTTCACAAGGTTTGCTTTGGTGCTTTCCTCCAGGGTGATGATGTGTTTGCCTGCTGCCGTCTCTGCTTTCGCTCCTAAAGTGAGGTTCCTGCATGAAACAGACAAATATAAATGTACCTAAAGAGAGCTTTCATATAAACAAAGACCCTTTTTTACCCGAGATTACTGATCAGCGGTGTAACATTTATCAGCTAATTTAGAATTTGGCATTTTATTATTATTTTTAATCTGGATATAATTACAGAAACACACATTTTAGTTAGATAAAACTGAATGGCTTTAGTCAATGAAAATTTAAAGCTTTTGCTTAATATTCCTTTTAACTGGGTTTCTAACAGACAGCAGCTTTTTTTTTTTTTTTTTTTTTTTTTTTTTTGATGTAATTTTATTTAAAATTTTTGATAACAAATAAAAAAAAAAAATAAATTTAATTTTAAATATTAGAAAATTAAAAATAAGCAAAA
>CM075017.1:19291099-19302307 GCA_037576675.1 Pangasius sanitwongsei | reverse complement strand
TATATATATATATATATATAACGAGTTTGGATTTCCTTTATTTCTCCAGGTGACCGGGATGCAGATGAAAAGTACCACATATTTATAAGACACCGTTATAACAGCTGTGTGGAGCTGCTGCTGGAGAGCATCGGCCATGAATCTTACCAAGTAAAGGTGAGCGAACTTAGCTATGAGCGAACAAGCTATCGTTTGTTTGGTTTTTTTTCTTTCTTTTTAACCCTAGCTAATGTACATCTCTGCGAAGCTATGGCTACGTTTACATGCACATCAGTATTCCGATATTAATCAGAATTTGGCAATAGAATAATCTGAGTGCCCGATTCAGATTAAGATAATATTCTGATTCCCCAAATTCCGATTCCCAGCCCTGGAATATGCCTGTTTTAATGGGAAATTTGTTCCATGTAAACACCTTACTCAGAAAATCCACTGAAAGGAGATATATACGCATGCTCAGTCTGCAAGGAATTATGGGTGCTAACAGATGCTTAGCTGTGGGCTAGGTATTTAGGAATAGCATCTCAGGCATACTTACAACAACAAGCATGTATACAGGAATATTCCGATGCTTGTAGGCATATAAGCATCGTATTCGGAATATGGCTGGAACCCGAATGCAGACCTTAAACGGAATTTGAAGTGTGCGTAAATGTAGCCAGTGTTGGGTTAATTTATTCGCTGTACACACAGTATGTGCTCAGTATCCTGCGGAAAAATGACACTTCAGAATCTCATACATCCTTGCTTTTGTGTTTATGGTAGGAGAGTGCGCTGTGCGCCATAATGAAGTTCGCAGCAGCCGAAGGGAAGCATCCTCTGCAGAAACAGGACTGGAGTCAGCATTACAGTTTTCCCAAGGAGCTTATATCAGTGAGTGCTTTAGAAGACACAACGCTTTCACCTGTACACCATCTTCTTTAAAGTTCTCCTCATATTCACTTCAAATGTTACTCTTAAATGTATTTACAGTAAAGGCTGATTATATGATCATGAAGATGATTAATTTCCTGTAATAGCAGCGTTCCAGCTGCAAGGTTCATATTAACTGTTAACTTCTGAATGCTGAGTTCTGTGTGTGTGTGTGTGTGTGTGTGTGTGTGGGTGCAGGGAGTGGTGTGGGCTCTGCTCTCGGAGAAAGAGGACATGGCTCTGCTCATCTCCAGGTTTCAGGAGTTCCTAGAAATGGATGATGTGCGCTACTATGTCATGAATTCAGCACGAGACAACATACACAGAGTGATGGACAGAAACAAACGGGTGTGTGTGTGGAGGTGGAGGGAGAAATGTTCATAGACTTTGTAGGCATATATGGAACTTTATATTGTGCTACCAAAGTCTTTTTATTTGTAAGCAGTATGTCAGTGTTTTCTTTCCTTCTTTTGTCTGTCTTTGTTTCTTTCTCCCTCCCTTCCATTTTCTGTTATTTTGTTTCATCCTTAATTTCTTTCCTCCCACCATCCCTCCCTGGCTTTCTCTCTGTCTTTCTTTCTTTACCCCTCCCTGCTATTTATCTTCCTTCCTTCCTTCCCTCCCTCCCTCCTTCCCTCCCTCCCTTCTATCTATCTTTCTTGCTTCACCCCTCCCTGCCTCTTTCTTTCTTTTCTCCCTCCTGCCATTTTCTTTTTTTCCATAGAAATGTAACTTTAAAAATTGCTAACAAAGACTTACTCTCGTCCGAAGAGGGTGTTGGTGGCAGGTTTATTGTAAAAAATGTCAGCGTTGTTAGAAGTGTAACTTCCCCTGACGGTGTGCTGATTTGTGTGGCTTTGACAGGCCGAGATGCCCGTGTACCAAAACAATGTTTTCACACTGCTCACGAACATCACTATGCCAAGCCAGGGTTCAGAAATCACTAACTTCCTGGTCAAGCAGGAGGGTGAGTCCCACTTTTGTGCATCAGTCCTTTAATGAAGTGTACATTTTAACACACTAACACCATCGATACCTTTTCAGGTAAATATGAGGACTGGAAGGCAGCCAAAATAAAAGTGAGTAAAAACTCGACTGATAACTGTGTGGCGTTTAAAGGTGCACTAAAAGTAGAAGATGGAATAACCGACTTTTTAAATTCCTCCATCCTGCAGGAGCACAAGCGAGCGTTTGAGCTGATGTGGCTGACCTTCCTGAAGTACAAGGTGACAGGAAAACTCTCATACCAAGACATTCTGACCAGCGGTGTCTAAGGATGAATGTTGTTTAACCAGGATTTATGTTTTCCTGCAGTTACCCATGAGCATGTATAAAAAGGTGCTGGTCATCCTGCATGACTCTGTTCTGCCCCACATGAGTGACCCCACGCTGATGATCGACTTCCTGACTGCTGCGTATAACGTCGGTGAGTCTGTTCAGCCAGCGAGCTCATACTCGGTTTCATTACAGATATCTCAACTCAGCATAGTTAATAAATACCTTCAGCTCCGAATCGTAAGCAAAACAAGTCATATATTGCATTTAAGCAGCCCAGATTTCGAGAGGTGGTTAATAAATATATGAACTAATTTTATTCTAACGAGACTGAAACTGTAATGTAAGTCAAAAAATTGTTAAGCCTCACTCGAACAGATTTTAATGAGTTTCAGAGAACTATGAAACAATGGTATACTTACTTCTAGAAAAAAAAAAAAAAAACGTGTTGGTGTCAGTCCATTTTTTTCCCCCACTTTCTTTAATGTTCTAGTGTTAATGCTTTCTGTCTTTCTTTTCTTTTCCTTGCTTCCCTCCCTTTCTTTCTTTTTTCTTCCATACCTTTGCTCCTTTCCTTTATATTTTTCTTTCCTCTGTACCTGTCTTTTGTTCTTTTCATCCATACTTTTCTTACTTTCCTCCATACTTGTCTTCTTTCCTCCATACCTTTTTCTTTTTCTCTCCATAAAGTCTTTCTTTCTTTCCTTCCTTCCATCCTTTCCTCCCTCCCTCCGTGTCTTTTCCCCCCTTAATTCCATTGTTTTCTATTGTGCTTTTTCTTTGTCTTTCTTCCGTCCTTACTTTTTCCATTCCCTTTCATTCCTTACTCCCTTAATTCCAGTTCTTTTCCTTTCCTCTCGTTTTTTATAATATTTTTATAATATTTATGATATTTTATTTTAGTTTATTTATTCTGTTCTATGTAGCAGTGACAGTGGAAGTTTTGATGGTTTTTTTTTTCTTCTCTGTTCTCCATCCATACATGAAAGCAGTAATGGCTTCTGTACCTTCAATGTTGCCTTTTTGTAGTTACATATTTTATAAATGTGGTTACAATAAAATAATTGCTAAAAAAAAAAAAAAAACAATAAAATAAAAGTATTAATTCCTGGTGGGGGACATATAATACAATATAGGATATAATGGATATAATACAATACAATAATGGATATAATACAAAAGTTTATTATTTTAAAATATAATATTACTTTAAAATATAATACAAAAATATAACAAGAAATTTCAAAAAAGAAAATTCGGAGAAACTCAGAGAAACATGCATCATGATGATGAAAATGTACCACAGTTACACTCTTAGGAACAGGCTTCATCAAGAGTGCATTGGGTAGTTAAGGGATCCCTGAGGAAAAACTCAGAGAGATGAATTCTAGATGGTTCTGAATGTAACAGAAAAATAATTTTTCAGTATTTTCCTCACCTCTTCCACTGTGTGTTGGACTTCAGGTGGTGCCATCAGTTTGCTGGCTCTAAATGGCCTTTTCGTCCTCATCCACGAGCACAATCTGTAAGTACCAACAAACTATATGCTCTGAAAAGTATACTGCTTTTGGGATTCATCACAGAACTTGATCAGCAGGTCTCTTATTTATAAAACAGAGATTATCCTGATTTCTATAAGAAGCTGTACAACCTGCTGGACCCTTCTGTATTCCATGTGAAGTACAGAGCACGATTCTTCCACCTATCAAACATCTTCCTGTCCTCGAGGTAAACCTTTACACCTTCGAATGACCGCTCGGCTCTGTATGCTCTGAAGTACAGGCTCACACGTGTGGCTTTTGTCTTGTTTTCTTTCCGCAGCCATCTACCAGTTTACCTCATAGCAGCGTTTATCAAGCGGCTGTCTCGGCTCGCCCTGACCGCTCCTCCGACTGGCTTGCTCATAGTACTGCCTTTTATTTGTAACCTGATTCGCAGACACCCGTCATGCAGAGTCCTCATCCACAGACCCAGTGCTGCTGATGGTACGGCATTAACCCGATGACACGAATGATAAAAGAAAAGCAAAAAGGACAGGAAAATTGTATAGTGAGAATGAAAGTTTTTTTGTTTGTTTTTTGTTTTTTTTTTGAAAGTGCATTTTGTTTTCTTCAGAGACATGTACTGATCCTTATGTGATGGAGGAAGAGGACCCTGCCCAGTGCCATGCCCTAGAGAGCAGTCTGTGGGAAATTAAGGTAAGTTTCATGTAGTATTGATCCTTTTGAGCTCAGCCTTTTTTTTTTTACTTTTAATAAAGAAGTTGAAAAGAGGCGGAGTGACATGATGTTCAGCAGTGTTCAATACAAATAAGTGTTCAGGATGCAGAAAGTACTATTTGGAGTATTGGTTTGGTTAAGAAATGCTGCAGGAGGACATGAGTAATTATCTTCAGTTCGCATAGGATAAGTGATATCTGCTTAAATCACGGAGATGGGAGTGTCTTCACGATGATGATAAACTTCACACTTTATTATAACTGCTTGTTGTAGGGCTTACGGCTGTCTACAGTTCATGAATGATGTGAAATGTAGCCTTACGGAATTTATCTTAACTTGTAAATAGAGCCTTATTAACGAACCACCACCACAATCACAACTTTTTTTTTATTTTTTAAACTCCTTTAGACCCTGCAGAATCATTACCATCCAGATGTTTCTAAAGCAGCCAAAGCAATAAACCAAGCTCTACCCGAGCCCGAGGATGACATCAGCGAGCTGCTCGAACTGTCCACTTTTGAGGTGTGTACAAGAGTAATAACGTTTTATAAACGATATCATAACCTGGAGCTTGATTTCTATTTCTCACTTAACGTTCCGTTTGTTTCTGTAGCTGATGGAGCGAGACCTGAAGAGCCAAAGCCAGTCAGTGCCACTCGAGTTCGATTCAGCCACCGGGCTGCTTCAGAGTCCCAGAGAAGTGCTGGGCCTCCACTTCTCTCTGGAGTAGCCATTATACTGTACAAGGATCAAATACCCCTCTCTTTATCTCTCTGCCTCATTATTTTATTGTTCCTTTTCTATGTGCTAACTTTTCAACATTGAGAAAAAGAAGTAAAATTAAAAAAAAAAAAATTTAAATCCTAAATTGTGGAAGTCTGACTGAATCTCAAATACAGAGGTGAACTGTAGTCCTCATAAGGATAATCTCAGGGACGTTTAAGCTCTTACACAAGGCCATCTCGACCTGAGTGGTGTGATGGGCCCAAATTGTAATTGTAATCTGTTTTCAATAAAAAGTGAAAGGCTCAATCTGAAATATGCAGGGCTATACATGACTAGAATTGAGGACCCTAGACTGGACATACTATATATATACATACTATATACAAGACAAAAAAAAAAAAATATATATATATATATATATATATATATATTTGTCTTGTGGACTATATTACTTATACTGTAGTCCACAAGACAAAATAATAACTGAACTTACACAAATGAACCAGTTCAAAAGTTTACATACACTTGATTCTTAATACTGTGTGTTGTTACCTGAAGGAACAATGACTGTTTTTATGTTTTGTGGTAGTTTTTCATGAGCCCCTTGTTTGTCCTGAGCAGTTAAACTGCACAATGTTCTTCAGAAAAATCCTCCAGGTCCTGCACATTGTTTGCTCTTCCAGCATCTTCTGCATATCTGACCTTTCCAACAGCAGCTATATGATATTGAGATCCATCTTTTCACACTGAGGACAACTGAGGGACTCGTACACAACTATTACACAAGGTGCAAACATTCACTGAAGCTCAAGAAGGCAACACGATACATTAAGAGCCGGGAACGTAAATATCTGATGTAGCTTCTGAAGGGCAGTACTAAATGAAAAGAATAAGATCTTTAAGCAAAATAATTTATGCCAATCATCCTGGCCGCATGTCATGGGAATGTCATACTTAATTCTTGGTCTTCAGTGAGGTGACGGAGTATGCTTGGTTGCTTCTCTGACTAATGCCTGCTGTACCTGGTCAGGCTTTTCTCCAGTTTCCTCCAACCTCCCAAAAACTTGCTGGTAGGTGGTTTGGCAACGATCAGTTGCTTGTTGTGAATGAGCGTGTGAATGTGTGTGTACACGGTAACTTTTTACCTGACTTGTCATCTCATGTGGGGTGTATTCCTGTGGGGTTGAATACTTAAACAATGACAACTATTTTTAAATAGTTTAAATAAAAATATTGATTTTTCTGCCCACTTCAATATTATGGGGCATTTGGTGTATAATCCGTTTGCCTCGCACCTTCAGGGTTGGAGGTTTGATTCCTGTTTCCACCCTGAGTGCGTGGAGTTTGCATGTTCTCCCTGTGCTTCGGGGGTTTCCTCCAGGCACTCTGATTTCCTCCGCCAGTCCAAAAAACATGCGTTGTAGGCTGATCGACATCTCTAAATTGTCCATAGTGTATGAATGGGTGTGTGTGTGTGTGCCCGATGGGTTGGCACCCCGTCCAGGGTGTCCCCTGCCTTGAGCCCCGAGTCCCCTGGGATAGTCTCCAGGTTACCCAAGATTCTGTGTAGGATAAGCGGTACAGAAAATGAATGAATAGATGGATGGATGGTGCATAATCTCAATTAAATTCATGTCAGGTTTCGGTTGTATTACTACAAAATGTAGAAATGTTCCAGAGGGGGTGAATACTTATGCAACACACAATGGCAATGAGTCTTACGTGTCGTTCTCCACAGGTTCGTGTGACCACAGTGTTGGAAATACAATAGTTGGCATGAGAAGCTTCGAGAAACTCTTGGCTTGAATGTGTTTTTGGACGTTTTTAAAACGTTCATGTACAGTAGTTCAGCTCCAGGCCGCGAGGTGGCAGTAATGCAACAACGCCATCAAAACAAAATCCACAGCACGAGCTGCAGAACAGGAGCCGAAGAGTTCCCGGATGTGCAGTGGGACAGTGTAGAGAGTTAATAATGTCTGCTGAGCATCTGGCCACGATTCCTGAAGCTGAAATCGACCCGAACGGCGTGTTTAAATACGTGCTCATACGAGTGCACAGCAAAAGCGACGAGTCGCACGTGGACATAGTGCGCGGATACGCGTGGGCTGAGTATCACGGTACAGAGCTCAGAGCATTACAGCAAGCTTTCTGCACACTAAACTAGCTGTTTATACCAACACAACAATAAAAACTCTCCCTATTTAATATGTCCTGCATTATAAAGAGTGTCAAAGTCTCTAATTCCAGTCATATGTAGCTTATTGCACAGGGAGAAGGAAACCATTTGTGGTTAGATTTGGTTATGGTTGAAGTAATCCTGGTTTGGTGGCCTGCTGTTATAGGAAAATAATCAACAACGCAACAAAGTGATGCCGGTACCACCCAGAAGTAGATTGTTTTCCAATATCGGCACATCCTGAAGTGTTTATGCCTCATACACCACAGCAATTTTTTCCGTTTATAGTTACGTTTAATGTTATTGAACGTCTGCGAAACAGGTTAATTCCTTTGATCAATTACGTCATAGCAGCTATTGTTATGCTACATTTAATGTTATTGAATGTCTGCGAAACAAGTTCCTGTTATCTCTTACTTTACAGCAGCTACTGTTATGCTACATTAATACCATTGAATGTCTGTGAAACAAGTTAGTTCCTGTTATCACTTGTGTTATAGCAGCTACTGTTATGTTACATTTGATATCATTGAATGTCTGTGAAACAAGTTAGTTCCTGTAATAACTTACATTATAGCAGCTACTGTTATGTTACGTTTAATGTTAGTGAATGTCTGCGAAACAAGTTAGTTCCTGTTATCACTTACGTTATAGCAGCTACTATATATACAGTCACTCCCTCACCATTCTCTCTTTTTTTCTCCCTCGTAAAGTTAAGAAAAAACGCAGCTTTCATGTTACAGAGAAAGCAAACTCCTGTCCTGTATCAGAAAAGTTAAAGTTCCAGCTTTACCTGGTCCTGGAGACTCCTTCCACGAATGTTTACAGAAAACGTCACAGAAAATTCAAGATTCAAAGAACTTTATTAATCCCAGGGGGAAATTGCTTGTCACCATAATGTCACCATAATAACCATTATATATATATAAAAAAAAATTATTTTATGCAAGTGTTGCATAAAATTGCTGTGTAGGTTCATGTGTAAGTTTTTTGACCAATCATACTGAGAATTCAGTAGTGCTGTGGTATAAATTTGTTTAAAGGTGCATTAGGTAAAATTAGTCTTGAACAGTTTGGTTGGGTTTGACAGTTGAATGATTCCCACCCACGTTCATGAAGCTCCACCCCTAGGATCTACGATGGCCTGTAGAGTAAAGTATAAACAAGCGTTCTGGACCAGAAATCTGTTTTCCAAGCCATTCGATTTTATCATGTTTTGCATATCGTCCAGGTTATTTGTACAAGCAAAAAAATTGAAAAAAATTGCACCTGTAACTCTGTATTCTAGCTAACAAAATATATAACCCTGACTAATGGCAAAAAAAGTCCACAGAACCGGCACCAGTCATTAGGCAGCACATGGTGCTGGGGTTAGGGATCCAAGATGTATTATTTGTTTGACGTCTATTTTATAACCTAAAAATAGAACAAAAAAACCTAGCTGGATTTACTGTGTCGAGTTTTCTAGCCATATGACTTCGGTTGCTGTTCCTGTGTGTATCCTGTACAGCTGATATCTATGACAAGGTTTCTGGTGAGCTGGAGAGAGCAGGAAGTGTGGACTGTGAGTGTATAGGAGGCGGCAGGATCAGACATGACAGCGCTAACAAAAAGATCCATGTCTACGGCTATTCCATGGTGAGCAGTACTCAAAAAGTAACGTGCAGCATTACAGTAATGGTGCAGTTTAAGGAATATTTTGTGCCATGAGTGTCATGAATTTCCTGTTTCAGGGCTTCGGACGAGCCAATCACGCCGTCTCTACGGAAAAACTGAAGAAGCGATACCCAGACTATGAGATCACATGGGCAAATGAAGGCTACTGATCCATTGACCAAGATTTTACCATGGTGGCCAGTCCATGAACAATCCTCAGATTTGAGCTGTTTATAAAACAACAGCTTGTTCTCTTCACTGCTTGAACAGGATGGGAAATAGGACCCATCAGTGTGTGATGTCTCAGAAGCTGAAATCAAAGGATTTCTCATTATGTTTACACATTCAGTACCATATTAATACTCTTTATTTATAAGTCTGTTCACTAAAAAATGGCCCAAATTTGGATTAAAGACTACTAATTTTGTTAAATAACACAATGCTAAAGGAATTAAATTGAATGAACTGCTAGCAGTTGTTAAGAATTATTAAACCATAATCATGCCATACAACAATGAGCTTCATAAGAATAAATAAATTGTATGTCTTATGGATTATATAGAATTTTACTCTTGTATTCACTATACACTTAAAAAAACAAAGCTGATTATGTGCTCTGTGCTTATATGTACATATGAAGTCATGAGGTGATGCTGCATTTGGTAGGGAACGTAATGAACATAAAAAAACCCCTGGTTCCAAAGGACACTACCCTGGCAGTCTGGAGCAAAGGAACAGAATGAAAGGTTACAAATATAATGGTGGTTTTATGAAAGAGTGGCAAGCTGCCAGGGCCCCCTGGGTCACTTGAAATACACCCTGGATGGGATGCCATCCCATTGCGGAGCACCATGCACGTTCATTTGCAACTTTACTATTGGCAAGGAAATGGCAAAGCACTACAGCTTTGCTATATGGCAAGGAAATGGCAAAGCACTACAGCTTGGCAAGGAAGCTGGCAAGGAAATGATCTTTTAAAGTCATTGAACACTGTTACAAAATATTACTAAGTGGGGATGGTGCCTTACAGCTCTAGGGTTCAAGGTTCAATCCTGAGCTATAGTTACTCTTAGCATGGTGTTTAGCATTAGTTTTCTCTGAGTCCTCTCAAAAAGATGTTGGTAGGTGGACTCTTTACCCCAAATTTCCCCTATGTGTGAATAAGTGTGTGTGTTTGTAATGCCCTGCAATGAACTGCACTGTTCTTGCCCTAAGCTCCGGATCCACCTCGACCCTAACCAGGAGAAAGCAGATACTGAAGATGAATGAACCCATTGACTCCAGTCACTTGTAAAGCAGAAATATTCCTTAGAATTTATTGCTGTGCAATGCAGAAGTCATAAAACCTCAATTGCCTAATGATTTTGATGACTTGCATCCGTTCTGTCAATGTTTTCAGTAGAAAGTCTTCACAGCTGTATTGCATACCAATTTAATTCCAAAACAATAACAGTGTAAAGATATAAAAATGATATCTTATGATCTTATGATATCTTATATAAAGATTTATATGATATAAACATAATTTAATAAGAGACACGTTTATATTTTGAATCTGTTGCACACTATATAGGGCAGTATAAATATGCTGACAGTATATATATATATATATATATATATATATATATATATATATATATATATATGTGTAGAATGACTTAAAATATTTAATCAATCATTCCATTTATACAGAATGCTTCAATAAATATATTTTGCATCCCACATCAGTGTTTTTCCTTCCTCTCTGTTCTTCCATGTCCTCACGCCTTTACTGATTGCAGTGAGCATTTTCAGTGCCCAAGTAGCAATGTTGTAATCGCAGTTATACCTTCTGTAATCTGCTACGCAGTCCCTTGTGGTTGGTGCCTTTTTGTGGTTGGTGCCTTTTTGTGGTTTTATGACACATCAGAGGGTCAAGTCCAAGCATTATATTTGCGTAGAAGCTGGAAGAGCAGGTGAGGCTGGTATATAGCGTAGACTGTCTTCGCTATATCCTGGGATGAAGAGGGACCCCATTCAGCTCCTGACACTGCTCCTTACTGTCCAGTGCGGTAAGAGCAATTCCTGATTGATTAACAAGGTTGGACACCCACGAATGAGAAAAATGTATTGTTGTTGTAGGCTACACTGAGTTTATATTATATATTTCTCTATATTGTATATACTTTATACTATATACAGTCAGGTCCATAAATATTGGGACATCGACACAATTCTAACATTTTTGGCTCTATACACCACCAC
>CM075017.1:19222070-19290999 GCA_037576675.1 Pangasius sanitwongsei | reverse complement strand
ATTCCTACACCGTTCACCTGATTTGGATGTAAATACCCTCAAATTAAAGCTGACAGTCTGCAGTTAAAGCACATCTTATTGGTTTCATTTGAAATCCATTGCGGTGGTGTATAGAGCCAAAAATGTTAGAATTGTGTCGATGTCCCAATATTTATGGACCTGACTGTATGTCTCTCAATTCAGTCTCCTTTTTTTTACTGTAACATCTGAAAATGAGAGCTAATACGCAGTTGTAAGAAGGTGCCAAAAAAAGAACAGTTTAGTTCTTTACTGCTTTACATCATCTTGACTTTGCACATGTATCCTTCATATCTATGGTTTAATATCAGAGACCTTTGGCCTGAGCTTTTCTTGTTGTGAGAGATTGATTGTGAGTGATGTAACCTTTGAAACAATCTGATTGAAAGGCTTTTTCCACTGCCGGAAGGTTGTAAAAGGCACATAGTTAAACACTAAAACATTTTTAAAATAACATAAACTCTTCATTGATTGTGTCCTTTAGTCCTTCTCTTAAATCAAGGAGCATTACTTTGTTGTTTTTCTTTCGGATTTTCGCGTTAGGGGCGCCACAACGGATCATTGGTCCATGTATTTGATTTGGCACCTTTTTTTTTACGCTGGATGCCCTTCCTGACATAACCCTCCCCAATTTTATCCAGGCTTGGGACAGGCACTGGTAGTGCACTGTCCTGTGGTTGGTTCCCCGGCTGGGAATCAAACCCGGGCTGCAGCGGTGAGAGCCCCATGGCCCAATAACTAGTCCTCCAGGGACCTAAATCAAGGAGTATTAGTTTAATAGTTAAAAAATGTATAGTTTAAATACTGTACCTAATGGAGGCACATATTTATGGTTGGGTTTTCTACCAAGGATAAAGAAAGATCTTACTAAGTGGCCATGGGTGCCATGGTCGATGAAATGTACTACAAAATATAAAACTATGTAAATTCCTTAGAAGGGACTTAATTTAATAGTTGTATTACACAGCTCCACAGTCTCCAGTTATGAGATGATGTGTGCGTTTATGTGCTACATTTATTTCCCAAAAGCATCACAGTACAATGATGACTGTTAAGAGTCAGTATCTACTGATGATCTAAACTATACAATGCTTTTGGGAAACCGTGCCATAAACAGTAATTAAGGTTTACATTCAAAACTGCTTTTTTGAGGTTTGAACCTGAAATGTCAGCATTGATCATATATTTATTCTTGATTTTCTTACTTTGTAGTTCTTACCCTGGAACGTAGTGGGTGCACAGGATCAAGATGTGACTTTGTGTGCGACTGCAGTGACTGCAGCGATGAGCAGGACTGCGGTGAGATACAGATGCACCTGATATTCTTTAAAACTCAATAATCTGACTCACTGTGTTTCATGAATTCAAAGAAATTGTCTGTTTGTGGTTTTTATGCCTTTCTGGGATTTAACAGGTTATCGGGGGAGAGATTTTGTGTGTGATTTCGAGGATGCAGGGATGTGTGGCTGGACAGATAAGTCGGCTGAAGGTGATGGATACATGTGGGAGAGACGTCAGAGCGGAGACCCGCTGCCCAACAGTGGACCCTCGTCTGATTACACCACCGGCACATCAGCAGGTACGCACACTCAACACAGTGCACTTTGTTACCTTTCATGCTATTACAATTGTCTGGCTGTAATAATATTATTTTAAGGGGTGGGAGGGTGCAGTAACTTCTTAAATTGGATTCAGTATTTAAAGATGCATGGAAATCTCACTTTTTAGCAGCATGAGTGTTAAAATAGTTATTTGGGAAAAAGAAAATAAAAATAAAAAGTCTAGTCAATTGGCTAGGACATGTTTGCCATATTGGTATTTGCTTCTTTAATTAATGAATAGATGGATGGCAGTATGGATTGATGGATGGATTGCTGAATGGATCGATTTATGGATGATTTGAAAAAGATTGATTGGTGGATTGATTGGGTGGTTGAATGGATGCATAGTTGAATTGGTGGATTCATTAGTGAAAGGACTAATCGATTCATAGATGGATTCCTGGATGAATGGGTTGATTGATAGATAATGGATTAATGGATTAATTGATGGTTTGATTGATGGAGGGTTTCATACAGTAGATGTGACTGATGGATGTATAGATGGAAGATGCATGAATGGGTTGATGGATGATGGGTAAATTGATGGATCGATGGATTCAGGGATGGATTGATGGATGGATAAATGGATTGGTGGATTGATGGGTGGATGGATGGATACATGAATTGTTACACTGATTAATGAATGGATTGATGGATGGAAAGATTCTTAGAATGATTGATGGATAGATGGATGCACTGATGGAGGGATGGATTGGTCGATTGATAATGGATTGATGGATGCATGAATGGAAGGATTCCGAGATGTAGTGATTGATGGATGTATAGATGGGTTAAATCTGCTCTCCAGTGTGTGTATGTTGCTGTGTTGTGTGCAGGTTGGTTCATGGCAGTGACCGCAGTCAATGCAAAATCTCCTAGAACAGCTGTCCTGATATCTCCCACAATGAATGAGGCCTCCCTGACCTGTCGCCTTTATCTCCGCTACTTTATGTGGGACTCAAGTAAGTACATGCTCTCACACACATCTCAGAAATGTCATGTTCTGACATATAACACAGATGCATTCTCTCTTGGCTTGCCTTCTATAATGTCTATCTACATACCAATAATATTTCATTAGTTTTTTTTACACTTGCTACAAAGCAGTGAGCCCTACCAAGTTCACTTTTTCTTGCGGGAACATTTCGTTTTATGTTTGAAACGTAATTATGACTACCAAACTATCATCTCAAAATAATTATTTCTATCAAAACATTTGCACTGGTTTTCTTCTAGGAGCTCAATGTCCCAAAACATACTAACTGGTGGCATTACAGTTGGTGCACCATTAAATTTATAGATTTAAGGTCGTACATTTTGCCTCTTTGTTTTATTTTGTAATCAATGGAACAGAGGTGCCAACATTGCTAACAAGAAATCCGAGCAAGCAGAGACAAAACCCAACATATTTCAGTGTACAAGATGATCATATTTTAAAAATCATTTTGTGTCAAAGTGAATAATATATTTATAATGAACTGAATAAATGAATTCGAATACATTTGTCCAAGTAGTGTGTTCTTTGTACTAACTACGTAAGTATTTTCCAAAACAAATCTACATTCAGCACAGAGAAATGCTTGTTAACAATAGTTAAGAAAACTACAACCTGGATGAACAGTCTGCTCATATGTGTGTATTGAATTGCATTACATCCTACATCCCAATTCTTTGTATACCCTTGTTCTAGGTTTCACTGTGCTGGAAAACAGCCCTCTTTGGGCAGAAGTGTGGACTCTCAAGGGCCAAAACGCTGTGGTATGGAGACCGGAGAGCTCAAGTGTTCGTGCATGGAGGGAAGGCATCATCTTCTTGGGGCGCATACCCGGCTCCTTTCAGATCCAGCTACACTCACGGCGTCAAGAAGGGAGGAGAGGAGACATAGCCATCGATCAGCTGGAGTTCATGGACTGTGCACTTCCAGGTACAGCAGAATGAGTAGAAGAAAAACTGAAAGGCTACCAAAAGTAAAGTTAATTCCTCTTGACTGGTGTGTCAATACATTTAGGAACTGTACTCTTTCTATATAACTATTTCCTGCAGGCACTGGGAGTTGTGGGGTGGGCCTTTTCCAGTGCAAACTGGGAGGCTGTGTGAAAGAACATGCAGTGTGTGATGGCACAGATGATTGTGGAGACAGGACTGATGAGGAGAACTGCGGTTAGTGTGTTCATCCCACATCCCTTATCATGATACTCTATGGTTATACTACAATACTTTATGATAACTATGGTTATGATACTCCATATAAACCAGTATATTACCATGGTAATACTTTCTACAAAGGCCATATGCCTAATGACCATAACATGTTACAATGCATTCATATGACATTGTACATGCTGTAATTTTTTATGAGGTATTATAGTTTGTAGCAATGATTATAATGCATTCACAGACTGTTAGCGGAATGCATTATACATAGTTTTCATAACACATCATATCATCAACGCCAGGTTTGCTTAGTGCATTATGTTCAAGCGTAGGCACAGTGAGTGTTGCCAATTTTTTTTAAACAATTTTTAAAAATATAATGTTCATTTCTGAGTGCAGATTATTGACAGACATATGATATTATAACCTTTATATATGAACCGTAATTTATGAAGTTTGTGAGATCTACCTAAAGTGGGACATTTTAAACAAAAAGTTTATTATATTAACCCTCTGAAATTGACAGATGCATCCACACATCCAAAAGACATTTTTAGGTTGTATAATACAGCAAAACAAAATCTGTGGCAAAACATTAAAAAATACTTTAAACTCCAGAGGGTTAAATCAACAGCATTTCCACGTTGTTAAAGTTTTTTTATTAAGCCCAAAACTACACTGAAGTTCTTTCAGAAGAAAGTTTTCCTCATAATCTCCCTAATTCATTATTAAATAAAAAAAATAATCAGGTCTCATAATATACTCTACAAAGCAAGGCTGGGATTCTTTTGGTATTGGTGATATAAGATGTTATGAACACCACGTATACATAACGCATCATATTAACAATTCATAATGCATGATAAAAATAAAGCTTACTTTAAAACATTAAGACAACTGAATTTGAAACTCAGTGAAATTCCCGTCTGCTGCAGCATTTAAATGATTGTTACACTACACGTCCAAGAGTATGTGGACACCTGACCATCACACCCATATGGGCTTGTTGGACATCCCAAAACGATGGGAAAATGGAATTAAAATGGAATTGGTCCCCATTTGCTGTAATAACAGCCTTCTGAGAATGCTTTCCATTAGATTTTGGAGTGCGTCTGTGGGGATTTGTGCCTATTCAGCCACAAGAGCATTGAGGAAGTTGGACACTGTCTGCATTCCAGTTCATCCCAAAGGTGTTCAGTGGGGTTGAGGTCAGGGCTCTGTTCAGGCCACTCGAGTTCTTCCACACCAAACTTGGCAAAACATGACTTTATGGACCTCGCTTTGTGCACAGGGGAATTGTCATGCTGGAGCAGGTTTGGGCCTCTTAGTTCCAGTGAAGGGAAACTGTAATGCTACAAAGACATTCTAAACAATTATGTTCTTCCAACTTTGTGGCAATATTTAGTGGAAGGCTCATGTACTGGTGTGATATTCAGGTGTCCACATACATTTGGTATACTAGTTCCAAATATTCATCCTATATTCAATGTTCTGCTGGGCTGTACAGGAGGGTATATGCATTGTAACTTTGAGGAAGACATGTGTGGGTGGGATGTAAGATCATTTTCATCACTGAAGTGGATAAGGACCAGTCAGATGAATATCTCAACGTCTGAGCCTCTAAGAGGCCCTGGGAGAGACCATTCCACCAATTCTGCTTCAGGTACTTGCAGCTGTCACTTGACTTGCAGTTTACAGTCATGTATCAATGCCTTTTTTCAGCTTACATGATACTAATATATGGACTTGTTTCTATTCTTCTTCTTCTTCAGGTCATTTTCTGTATGTTACCAAACCAGATGTGCTTAAGCAAGATTGGGCATCTTTTCAAAGTCCGCCTCTAGAACCCACCAACAGCTCACATCCTTGTCGTGTAGGTTTTTTTTTTTTTTTTTTTTGGACTGCTATGGCCTGTCAAGATAATTTTGTTTAGCCGTTTTCTACATTAGCCATAACCATATTCAGAGTAGTTTAAATATTATATATGTCAATATTTATTATGGGAAAGTTCCTCGTAATCAAGACGGGTTACTTAAGTGATTTTCCGAGCTCACTATTCAGATTTTTAAAAATACCTGTGTGTAGTTCACACCTCCCAGGTTGCCAGGTTTTTCTGCATAGAGGTGTCTGAGATGGGATTCCAGTAGCAGCTAGAACACCACCTTGACACACAAGTACATGTCTTTAGGTCTTAAAAAAGGGATAAAAAAATGTAGACTGAAGAAGCGGATCACAAAAAAGACTAATATAAATATATATGAATATCAAGAAGGCAAGCATCTAACAGGTGTCTAGTATATTGGAAATTATCGCAGCACGAATAGCCCTAGTTAAAATGATCACATTAATCACTGGAAGTTTGGTTTAATTTAACAATACAGCTTCTCTTGTTATTTAGCAGCTTATAAAATAGCACTTGATCCAGTACCTACTATTTCTTTACTTTTAATTTATTTATAATATACTAAATCCAGGTCATAAACTAGTAATGTGTGAGTGTGATATCACAGTTTTAATTAATATTAATTAATAGTATCCTAATAATGTATATAATATTGGCCACAAATAACATCCCATAGATTTTGAACTGAACTGTTGGTATATCAGTCAGTATTTGGATGCATTTGGATTATTTTTCTTGGCAGATGGTGATGTACACACACCAGTTTGGTGGCATATCAGGGGGCCTATCAGTGCTGGTGGCAGAGAGACAGATTTACCCAGTTTGGGAGCGTGGAGGCTCACTGGGTGATCTGTGGGTAAAAGCTGAGATAGAGTTTGTAGTCAACAGCACATTTCAGGTACATGTATTTTTCACATTTCTCTATTTTGACCATTAGAGTAAATCAGGAACACACCCTCTAATACTGTCATTTCCATTTTTGTGTCTATTCCTTCCTCTTTCTCGGGTACTTGCTATCCTGCAGATATTGTTTGTTGCTGCGATTAGAGACCAAGCATATGGAGGCATTGCAGTTGATGATATTATACTGTCCCCTGAATGCCGTTTGTCCAATGGTGAGCTACTCTAACTTTTTTTTTGGTTCTCATATAGGATAAAATGTCTATGACAAATTAACCTCAACCTCTACCTCTAAGCTCAACTCTGAAACTACCTCTGTTTTGGACCCTAACACAAATCTTACCTTGGCTGTGGGAATTTGATAGAATATCACATTTATAAAGGTTGTGTAATAGAGAATCTATTGTATCTCTCTCCCAGAAATGTATTATCGCTTATCGCAATAATATTATTGCTCATCTCTGAGCTTAGCTTATCTTGATTTCTCTACCAACAGAGTCAGTACCACCAGAGTCTTTTCCTAGACCACCCAAAAAACCCTGCGCAGAGGCCAGCAAGATTTGTGACTTTATCAGCGACTGCGCAGAGGGAGATGATGAAGCACAGTGTGGTGAGTGTCATTTCAGAATAGCATGTATAAGCGCTCAATAAATACAATACATACAACAAATAAAGGCAGTTACTGGTGCAGTGTAATTAATATTAAAACATATTAGAATATTTTGAATGTAACTGAGATCTAAATAATGTGTGTTTTATGATTTCCACAGGAGACTTTTCATATGAACAGGGTAGCAAGGGTTGGACAGACACCAGTATCGGAAGCCAAGGCTGGAAGCTTACCGAAAATACCTCATCTACAGGTGAGTCCTAATGCATGTGGAAGAAATGAGAAGGGAAAAACAGAGCCAACTTACAGATGCGGGAGAGAAATGTGGTCAACATCCATGGCAGGGATAAAAATACAGGATCATATACAGTATATCCATATGCCATATACACGTACAAGAATACAGCCAACAAATATTAAACACAATAACAGGGGGAGCCATCGCAATTGTAGCAAGTTTGTTTTCTTAAAATGCACGCATGCAATTTAGAGATCACTTCACTTCTTTAGTCTGAAAAATCAACAGTGGATTTCTCGTTTGCTGGAGACATTTGTGAAAAACCCATTTTGTGCCAGGAATATTTTCTAATATTATTTTGTCATTACATATTCAAAAACTGAATCTGTACAGTTGTGTACTCGTAGCTCTACAATAACTGTTGGCCCAGGTTTCAGAGTTTGGGTATGCTACTTCTGTGTGTGAGATTGTGAAAAAGCATGAGTAACACCTGTTATAATTGTAGAGCATCTTGCTTCGGGGGTCCCAGACTTTTAAGAGTAGTGACAGGTGGCAGCACTGAGACAGAAAAGATGCACGCACTAATTTCCACGCTCATAAGATTGAACTGCAGTTGATGCAGAGACTATAAAGACATGGAAAGTTAGGGACTAGGAAAACTCAAAGGAAGCCACTAAGAAAAAATAGTAGAAAGTCACAGCTTTTAAACATGCAACCTATCACAAAGATACAGCAAAAATACAGAGGATGTAACTAGACAAACTAGACGAGCAACAGAAAACAGTTAGGTAAGTGTTGTTGTTAAGATTAGCAGTGCTAATGAGGGGAACTTGAAGCTAGAGGATCCCATAGAGTTCTGTAGTCTTCTCCAGAAAAAAACACACTCACCACAGCAGAAAAGAAGATAGGAGATGATAGGAGGCTATTGGAGGTTAAGATACCTGTAGCTCCAACTGTATACACATGTTGCTAAGCAGGTAATTCCATAGTGTGTACCTGATGTCCGACGTGTACGATGTGCGAAGAAAAAGACTGATGGCTGTATGACAGTGGAATTTATTGCAAGTACTGTGTCATATATCACTTTGTGACTTTGTTGAGATCTGGGCATGCATGCACGTGTGCACAAAAGGTTTCCAAGTGAGTCTCACTGCCCCTAAGAGAGGTGTAATAACATTATTTATTATCATATATTATACATTGATTTTTTTTTTCCATTTTTAATAGTTTACAAATTACTTTTGATTACTATGTCCTATGTTTATTTTATTGTACATTTTAAATTGTACAAATACACTCTTTATTTGTTTATTTGTTTGTTTATTTATTTTCAGAGATGTTCTTATATGTGGGCGAAGCTGCTGGTCAGCAGCTGACAGAAGCTCAAACACGCACCCCACCACTCGGCCCGTCCGGCCTTGCCTGCACTCTCAAGTTCTCCTACAGCCTCACAGGCAGCAACACACACATAGGTACAAGGAACCAAACAGTCCTACACTACAACAATACACCTTTCTGCATACACACAAACAGCTACTATAGTCCTAACACATATACTATAAAAACCTGCATATAGCATTACTCTGACCCTAACACACACACTACAGCAACACAATAATAGCTACAGTGATTGTAACACACATACACTACAGCAACACAATAACAGCTACACTGATTGTAACAAACATACACTACAGTTACACATTTGGTGATCTCTCCACTTCTAGGTGAAGTGTCTGTAATCGTAGTAGACAGTGTGTTGGGCTCTCTGCCTCGGCTGTGGGAGTTTGGTGGGAGGACAGGTGAGAACCCAGCGGAATCATGGGTAAAAGAGGAAGTCTATATTGGTGCCAGAGATCGGCGCTTCCAGGTATTGGCATTTCTTATTTTAATGCTGTAATAATGTTGGCAGAAAAGACAGCAGACCCAGTGTAAGAGCGCACGTGAGCTTTTTCATACTCATACTCTTGGAACAGTAGTCAAACAGTAACTTTAAACTTTATCAGCGTCTTTGCAGCTTTTGCTGCTTGCTCACCACTTTCTGCTCAGCTTTGGCTTTGCTCTGCTCATTGCTCTGCTCATACACACACCCGCTCAGCTCACTGTTCAGGGAGAACAAGAGAGAAAGACTGATCACATAAATAAACATGGGACAACAGAGCTCAGGTGTGCCATGTTAATTATTACACCTCTAATTCAGAGCAGACCCATGCTAAACCACACCCCCTCCTGCTACAAAGTCCATACTCCATTTTCTTCTGTTTAAGTGTATTACACAGATCTGATTATTATAACTCACCTTCTCTATCTTTCGCTCTGTAAGCTGGAGTTCAGAGCTCGTGCTCAAAATATTAACTTGGATGCAAGAATAGCAGTGAAGGATGTTCATTATGTCAACTGCAACCCAGCATATATTCCCTCTACTACTGATGGTAAGTATATTCCATCTACTGCTGATGATTCAACTCACATCATATATTCATTTCTGTTGTAGGAAGATCTTGAAATTTTGGTATTGGTAAATTGTTTCAAACAAAAAGTTTGAGAAACAGTAGGGAGGTGTGGGCACAACTAAACAATGGGCATGGTAAAGAAGGGAAAATGAGGTCTCAGGTTGCTAGCACTGTTCATATACTTTTTATAGAGATTTTATTGGGAATAAGATTTCAGTTACACAGAATTCCATCAGTGATGGACAAGTCAATAATCAAGACAAGCAGATTTTGTGTATTTATTTGAGGTTACTCAACAGTAAGTAGGTTAAATAACCAGAAAGAGAACAAACACTGCTTCTTACTGTCTTTCACAAAACATGTTTTCGTTTTGTATGCTATGTACTTACTGTATGTTTAAAGATAAAGCACTTCATGATGGTGTGACACATATCGATGCTGCACTGAGGTGTGATCTGTCTGATGACGGAACGATTTTTATTAGGCAGATTAATTAGCGTGCAGAACAACGACACACGTTATTTTCTGAATCAGGAATACGCGTATATGTGGAAACACTGATGAAAAGATTTCCATTAAATATATCTCCTGTTATCACAACACAGAGTCACCACATGGTTAAACATATTGCGAGAAAATAAAGATGCAAACCAGACAGTAATATCTTTTACAAACACCACAGCTCATAGCAAAAACATTGACCAATAACTTGCTAACTTTTTGTTAATGGTGCAAACATGAAACTTTATTAGAAGAGGATAATAACAAGAACTTTATTCGTTTTCCATAATCTGTATTAACAAAATAGGTTGCCATATGCTATTTCATTAAGTTTTCTACCCCTTTTTTGACCAGAGCATTTTCACAGTGGATGAGCTAGTAAATTTATAATTTATAAGGAAAAATGTAAAATTATGTTTGTAAGTCTTGATGTTTTGCTGTGTTGTTTCATTGCAGAGCTAATTCTAGGTTGGGTAGAGTTAAAGTGCTGAAATATCAAGCATGAATTCACTAAATTCTGAACATTTTATATGAATATAACCTGATGTAATTACTCTCCATATGCAGTATTTGAGATCATTGTTGCTTGGATAACATGGATTTATTGATCTTTGTAATTTCTGTGTGTGTGTGTGCTTTCTTCATCAAACAGGACTATCGTGTAACTTTGAGACTGACTTATGTGGATGGTACCAAGATCAGATGGACAACTATGACTGGAGTGTTCAGAATGGCATTGACCATACTATTGGAAGTGGTAAGGAAAACATTCGACTTTCAAATAGTTTTTATGTAATAAATGCTGCTGTATGAACAACTGAAACAGAATTGCATCTATTCTATATTCTCTATTATACTACAACAATGCTCTAATTCAAATGATAGGTTTATATTAATGAATTATCTAATGCATTCTATAGTAACAACTGGTTCAACGGGACTTGTATGGCAGACACTCCATTTAATCTAATAAATGTTAATAAATGAGTAAAAAGTATTGTTATTTAACAAAAGAAGAATCATTAATACATGAAGTTTTTTTTGTCAGGATTTGTTGTTTTTTTTTTTACATTTTTTTACAAGGAGTCTCCAGTGTTAGCTCTTTGTAGCAGTAAGGTTTGCACTGTGGGAGACTCGTCAGGACAGGGGACTTTGTGATTTTCGGTTTCTCTGTAACATGAAAAGCTTGTTCCACATTATATAAAATGTAACTATAAAATGAACAAAAATTATAATAAATTCAAAATTTGTAATTGCAAACTGATGTGGTGTAAGACGAATGAAACACTTTGGGATGTGCTATTATTGGAAAATAATCAACTTCAGGGTTGGAACAGAGTGTAACAAGTTAAAACTTATACTTTTATTCATTTGAAAACATGCTTTCACTTGCAAAAACCTTTGTAATATTATTATTATTTTTAACCCCTGCTTGCATGTAATAACACCCCGCTGTAGGTAGAAGTCTGGTGGTGGATATGTGGAACACGACACTACGGGGTCTCTCTGGTCGTCTTCTTTCCCTCCACCAGAATTCATTGGAAGCGCATTGTCTCTCATTCTTCTACAAACTCTACGGCCCTCAAACAGGTAATATACAAATGAAAAAAAAAAGTCTGCTTGGTGCATAGAATTTAATTTTTAGCTCTAAATGTGTCCCTTTTAGAAATAAAGTCCTCTATTGAAATGTGATATATATAATGTCGATATTGAAAGGTAGACTGCGACTAATGCTTTGTACATTGACTATTTCAGGTGCGCTCAATGTTAAGCTGCTTTTCAACGACGGCTCAGAGCAGCTGATATGGACCCGGGTTGGGGCTCACGGAAATGTGTGGCAGGAAGGACACTGCCCAGTGCCTCAACAAATTATTACCTACCAGGTACAAGTTGTTGAGCACTGCATATGTACAGTGCTATATCCTACATTCATTATATTTTAATGGTGCAGTTTGTCATGTTTTTCAATTTCCTGGTGGGATTGGTCAAAATTCTTTCAGGACTGGGTGGGAATGAGATTTGGAACTTGTGTATGAGTAGGAGTTTGTTTGTTTACATTTCTATCTGTCCTTCACTTTCTCTCTCTTTGTCATTCAGTTAGTGTTTGAGGCAGTGCGCTCAGGTTTTGATGGACAGGTGGCTATAGATGACGTGGCATTTGTAAAAGGCCCGTGCTCTCTGCCCACTATGTGCTCATTTGAGGGTCAGCGGTGTGGCTACATCAACAGTAGAGAGGGTTTCTGGGTCCACCAGACATGGGATGCAGCAAGGACTGGCCCTATGACCGACCACAGTCTTGAGACAGAGATGGGTTAGAAAGAAGTTGAAATGTCAAAGAAATGAAATAATGAGTTTTTGATGGTGTGGAATGACTGAGTGATATTTCATGTCACCACAGGTTACTACATGCTGGCCCACAGCGGTGTGGATGTCCTTCCTCAGGGTAGTGTGGCGATTTTGAGCTCTCCTGTACGCCGTGGTCTGACTCACACTGAGTGTGTCTATTTCTGGTACAACATTGGGGGACATAACCCAGGTTAGACAGCATAAACACATATACCTCATATTTTCTGATATGACAGTACTGAAGAACCTGATCTAATATATATCACACAGGTACTCTGAGTGTGTATGTAAAGCCGGTTGACAGAGACAGGATCCTGCTGTTCTCCAGCAGTCTGAATCAGGGACACGTCTGGCGCCTTGGAATGGGCAATGTTAGCTGGCATGGAGACTGGCAGGTAATTATCTCATTATCAGTACCCAGAAGTCCTTTGAAATGGTCATGGAAAAACTATTTTCATGCTAGTACAAATAAAGATTATGAAATAACAGGGCCCTGCTTTACTAAAGGTTTGCATAAGTAATAACACCTGCCAAAGAAATCCAAGCTAATTTAGTAATAGGGTCAATAAATGATACTGTCTCTTTAGTTGCTTTGGTTGGTTTAGTGTACCACAAGCATTAAACAGCTGTTATATTTTTCTCCTTTATTATCTCTATCCAAACACATCAAGAATTATAAAGTATAGATATAATGTATCCTGTAAAATCTTTTAAAGACCTAAACATTTAGTGAGAACAATTATACTGTTGAAATCTCAATTCTGATTGGTCAAAAGGTGTTGACTGTCTTTGGATAACAGCATGGCTCTGACATTTGTTCCAGCTGAAGCGTATATACGTATTAATGCACTCATTCCAATAAAGTAACTTTTCTATAGTAACAACTTACACAGTGGATTTTAAAAATAATGTCTAATCGTAAAATCTTTCTAATAGGAGATGTTTATTTAGCATTTTGGAAGGCGTCTCCAGTGTCCGCTTTGTAACAGTATGAGGCAAAGTTGTAAATACATTTTTAGACACTGGAAATTATTTAGGACAGTGCACTTGATAGTTTCTCAGTAACCTTCCAAGCTACATTTTTTTTTTGTCTTATTAACTTTAAGAGAGAGGGGAAAAAAGAGAGGCTGGTGAGGAAACAACTTTTATAGCTGCTATAACGTAAACTGTATCTGATACTAACTTGTTTTATGGACATTCCACAACATTAAATGTAACTATAAATAGATAAAGAGTAATTGTTGGCACATTGCTGAGGTATAAGAGGAATAAAACACTTCAGAATGCACGAATCTGTTACTGGAAAATAATCAAATTCGAAGTGGTGACAGTAACTTCCCTTCTACCCCATTGTTAATTATTTTCTTATAACCGTATGCCCTGTTGTGTTTTATTCCTTACTTAAAGCATGCTGTAATCAGTCTTTCTAATGAGCCGAATGTATATATGTTTGTCCTTCAGTTGCAGTTTGAGGTGGAGGGAGGAGGAGGAAAAGACACTTATGTTGCTATTGATGACATCAGCTTCTCAACTCACAGCTGTCCTACAACAGGTTTGTTTAAATGAATGAATGAATGAGTGAATGAATGGTCAATAAACATATGCAGGATTACTATTTTTCCTTTTTTTTTTTTGTTCGGATTCATTTTTCAGACAAATGTGATCTGGAACGAGGTCTGTGTGGATGGAGCAACACTCAGAACCACAATTTGGATCACTTAGATTGGGAGCTAAGCAACCTGCTGTCTGAAACACACTACCCCACCCCTCCATATGACCACACACTGCACAATGAGAGAGGTTTTTATATTTTTATGTGTGGTGTTGCCTGACAAGATGCATCATCCAAGCCGTCCTGTAAGATTTTGTCAAAAGTATATTTTAGCACCATCGTCATTTTTACCAACATTATTGCCTTAACTTATAGGTCACTTCCTTTTCCTTCCATACACTCCACGGGACTCTGCTACCCGAAATGCCTGGCTGCTGAGTCCCCATCTTCCTTCCACCAAAGGCACCTGCATGTATTTTTGGGTTTACCAGCCTGTCGCTCGTAAGCCCATATCTGTATTCTAATTTCTCACACTTATCAGAGATAATTTAATTACATAATAATGTAGTAATAATAGTCTTCTTATAGTCATTAACTATTTCTCATTTGGAGGTTATGAAATGCTGTAACATTGTATGAAGTATTCACTGATATTATTGCTTTAATAAACAAAACTTGGGCTGGTTGTCTTGTTCTATGTAGATGACAGCAAGTTGGTGGTGTGGACGCTCTCCAACGGGGCCAAAACTGAGCTTTTGAGCCTAACTGGGGCTGGAGAAACATGGAACCGTTTCAGATTAAACATCACTTCAGAAACTGAGTACCAAGTGAGTTTTTAATCCTTGTAATTGTACGTGTGTGTGTGAGTGTGTATGCCTGCATGTGGCACATGTTGTGTTACCATTTGATGTAATATTTGTGTGTGTATACGTGTGCACATGTAACAGATTGTGTTTGAGGGACTTAAAGGAGCAAAGAGTGTTCTTGCTTTGGATGACTTTGGCTACACTGTTGGAGTCAACTGTGTTGGAGAGCAGACAGACCAGATAAGTACGTGTCCGGTTTTATTATGTACGTTATATGGCTAAAGGTTTGTGGACACCTGACCAGCACGCCCATGTGTGGTTCTTCCCCAAACTCTAGCCACAAGGTTGGAAGCACACAATTGTATAGAATGTCTTTGTATGCTGTAACATTACAATTTCCTTTCACTGGAGCTAAGGGGTCCAGGCATGTTCCAGCATGACAATGCACCTGTGCACAAGCAAGGTCCATGAAGATATAGTGTGCCAAGGTTAGTGTGGAAGAACTCGAGTGGCCTGCAAAAAGCTCTGACCTCAACCCCACTGAACACCTTCGGAATGCACTGGAACACCAACTGCACCCCAGGCCTCCTCACCCAACATCAGTGCCTGATCTCACTAATGCTCTTGTGGCTGAATGATCAAATCCACACAGACAGCCATGCTCCAAAATCTAGTGGAAAGCCTTCCCAGAAGAGTGGAGATTATTAAACAGTAAAGAGGAGACTAAATCTGGAATGTGAATGAGACAAGCACATATAAGTGTAATGATCAAGTGTCCACAAATGTTTTGCCATACAAGTCAGACTTGCACAATGAGAACAGGGTCAGCAATAAAAAATGTTAATGGTAACAGCACATGTCTCTTTTGTCCTCCAAATCAACTTTTTCCCCTTCAGCTTCAACATCACCTAACAACACAGGAGTAATAGCTGTCTCTGCGGTAGTAGCCATTCTGCTGATGGTGACACTAGCTGTTTTACTGTTCCTCTACCTGAGGATGCGTGAGCATATCAAATCTCAGACACAGAACTCAAGTGGTAATGCAGCTGCAGGCCTTGAAAATGATCTGTATGAACCAGTAAGTACTTGTCATTAACAGGCCTATGTTCTCTGTCTGCTCCTTATGAGACAGAGAACATAGTTCATAGAATATACTATGACAGTGGATCCTGAGTATGCGATATTATATAGTAATATAATAATGTATGGTGAGCTAGTTAACTAGTTACGTGTATTAATACAGACTAAGAGAAATGAACTCGCTATGATCATGTAGAACTTCATGTTTGTACCCTCAGCAAAAAAAAATTATCATTGATGAGACACTTTTATTAAGAGAAAAATGTGGATATACTTGGTGTATTAATAACCCTATTTTCACCCCCATCAGGATCATGTTGTTTTACCTTCCATCTATAGCCGGGTAAGTAATCAGTTTTTATATGTGCTCTTGAGTTAAAGAATAAAGCGATTGTATTTCTAACAGGTGACATATCTGCTTTACAGGAGCAAGAGCAGGAGGTGGAATAAGAGGTCGGGATGAGTTGGAATGAGTTGCCAATGTGATTGTGCAACTTGCTGAAGGGACTTTGTGCCAATCATACGATGCCACAGCAGAAGAACTGCTTGTATCGTTGCATACACACCCGTAAAAACACCTAGCAGACTGCTCAGTTCTGTTATTACTATTTTTTTTTTTATAATTCTGATTACTACAGTGCAAATCTGGAATTCAAATAACACGTTAACATCAATGCACTCTGATACATTTCTATGGTAGCATTTCTATGGTAACAACTTACACAGGGACTTGTATTGCAGAAGATCCATATAAACATATATATAAAATAAAGAGTGCAGTTCTTGAAACGATCAAGTTTTTTGGTGAGGAGACGTTTATTTAACGTTTACAGAAGGAGTCTCCAGTGTTGGCGCTTTGTAAGAGTCAGAGATAAAGAGATATGGTGCTCTGGACTGCTGAGGTTAGTAGTATGGGAGTGTGCCAGGACATACTATTAGTAAAGAAGGCAAGATCTAGAAGATGATTTAAGTAGTGGAACATTACAGTAAAGTATACAAGAAAAGAATAAAAAGATTACTACTGGTTAATATTACTAGTATACTACTACTACTACTAGTACTAATAGTGCAAATGTTTAAAATCCCATTGTAGTGTATAATCTGGAAACATAAGGAGCTTATTTATTGCTGCTAGAATGAACATTTTATATGTTTACATGTTATGAGTAATGATTGAGCATCAGCCTTCTGGTTTTGGAAAAGCATAAGCAAGTTTGAACTGCAAGATCTTTGAACAGCCACTGTATATACAAAAAGTAACCTGAGTTTTTTTTTGTAATTATAGTAATGTCTAATGTCAACATTTTAAGGGAATAAAAAGTGTAATTTGATGTTGGAGATAAGCTATTTTATTTCATTTATAAAACCCTTTTCACATATCTATATATGATGGATGTGTAAATAAGATTTATTACTTTAACCATTGGTTTGAGTAATTAATCTTATTTACACAATTTTCAAATTATCCTACATGTAGTTTATTAACCAAAATGTGTCTGGGGTCTCAAGTGTGCTTCTTTAGTTTTGCATTGGAGACAAGAAGCTAATACTACATCCAATTTAATATTATGGAAACAGCATGTCTTCATTTTCACTCACCTCAAAGACATTATTTAGCTCAGTAATACCATTTCTATATAAACATCTCAATAAATGGCATTTTTTTTTTTTTTTTTAAACCTGAAGGCCTCACCTTCTACAAAAATATGTTCTGAAGATGAAAGTGGTTCCAGCTTGAAGATGACTTTTATTACTTTTTTTTTTTTTTTCTTTTGTCAGGGTGGCCATGTCTCAGTAAAACCCACCTCATCTAAATCCCAAAAAAATTGCATAAAAGGACCTGAAAGTAGCTCAAAAGTTTGAGCATTGTTAAAGGGAGACGTATTCTTCTTTTTCTCAGCCTTTGCTTGGCAGACAAGGCCACAATGGTGAACTCGCATTTTTGATTTACAGTACCTGCAATACACCTTTTTATCTTTGCCTCCACTTCATCCCCTTTCCCCTCTCCCAATCTTTGCAATATATCGTAACAGAAATGGTTCTATATGTCGTTGATACACTATCCACACTTACGCTTTCTCTTTGTTTGCCTGTTTGCAGAAAAGAATTAGATTTCATTTTGATTCTGCTCTAAAACAAGATCTTGGCGGCCACATATATATATTTTTTAAACTAGCTCTGGCAACCCTGTCTGTAAAGTAGTTTAGTTTTTTTGTTTTTATTTATTTATTTATTTTTTTAAAGAATAATAATAAAATAAAACTAGCTAGAAGTACCAGTAATATTTATATAGCAGCCCAGAATTAGGTTACTTAATTATATTTAAGTCTAAATATAATTATGTAAGAATTTAATCTAATCTTTAGAATGTTCTTACAAGAAGTGCTAATTTGTCTTATTTATTACAAAAAGCGCACTTAGCCAAATAATTTATCTTTCAAACAGTGTTAGCTAGCATACTTTTTTGTCAGCAGGCTACCACTGGCTATCACGCAGTTTACACATTAAAAAAGTTATTGCCTATGCTATGTCTACAGAAAGAGAAGTTCGAAATGTTCAGCTAATTAATGAATTAAGTTAATTGTGAACACAAATGTACATGTCTTGGAGCTGCAGTTGATTTTTACTTTGACCTTTTCTAGCTGCTGCTGCTGTCTCCACAATTGCAGTGGAAAATTCCGGAAAATAAATCGTGACGCAACGAGCCTGTTCTCTTTCAGGTCCGCATCCTCAAACATATAGCCCAGTTAATAGCCCAGTATGGGTCATGTCAACCCAATTACCTGACTCAACAAGCTAAACCAACAAAGCTAAAGCTTTTTAGAGTGCATATAGTATCATATCATGTCAAAAAAAAAAACCCACAAACACACATAAGCAGATCTATGTGTCAAATAATGTGACTCCTAGTCCTTTTGTGTCAGAGAGAAAATTATTTAAATGTTATTATTAATTTCCCTATTGTTTAATTGGAATAAAATTATTTTAAACACCCAAGTGCCTAGAAATGAAACCAGACATTGATTTCAGGAGGTTATGAGTCAATATTGCATGGAAATAATTTGTAGGTCTGTGCTGAACGCTGAAACAGAGTGTATGACTACACCCCTAGCAACGGTGTGATGTTTCCACGGCAACATCCTCGCATTCCTGTCCTCGAGCACACCTCAGGAGCATCAGTATCTACCATGAATCCAGCAGACGAGATGAAAAGGATAAGAGATCTACAACAGCAAT
This sequence comes from Pangasius sanitwongsei, assembly GCA_037576675.1. NCBI lineage: Eukaryota > Metazoa > Chordata > Actinopteri > Siluriformes > Pangasiidae > Pangasius > Pangasius sanitwongsei. The sequence continues at coordinate 19,271,600 of CM075017.1, read as the reverse complement.
GCAGGGATGGTCCATGAGTGTGTGTGTGTGTGTGCTCACACTGGAATGTTCAAGCTGGAGAGAAGAAGACCGCATGGCTGGGATGGGAGGACAGTAAATGACAGCGTGTCACAGCCCACGCGTTTTAACCGCTCCCATAAACACGCATCGTCCATCGTGCAGAGGCTTTACAGCAGATAATCTCCCTGTACCTCTAGGATAGTGTCATGGACCCTGCAGTGCTCATCTTCCTGCTGTATGTCATGATAGCACATGACCTGGTGTGTGGACTGATTCAATACCGGGCACAGGCAGCCAAACCACACAAGAGAGCTGCTCTGACGTGGCGCTCCAGGTGAGTTTTGTTTTTTAAGCATGCATCCTTGTCCTGTCTGAGCCCAAATGGTCCTAGATATTGGACCTAGAAATGTATCTAGATATTAAGATACAACTGTAACTCTTCTTGCTTTTAGCATTATCACATGAAAACTGTTTGCCAGCTAGATAGGGTCAAAACCCTATGTCACAGGCTCCCTACCTTGGTCCTGGAGTAGCAATTGTCCTACACATTTTAGTGTTTTCCCTGCTCTCATACACCTACACATGTAATTGGTTCTTTTTTCACAATTACTGACATTGCAGTGAATGTGGAGCCTAACCCAAGAACACTGAGCATGAGACAGGGAAAACAACCTGGAGAGGATGCCAGTCTATCACAGGGCACAATGCACACACATTCACACCTTTAGAGTAGCCAGCTGGTATGGCTTTTTTGGAAAGTGGAAGGAAACCCAGACAGAAACATAGAGAATATACACACAGAGAATAACCTAGGCTCAGGATTGAACCAGGGACCCTGGAGTTGTGAGGTAGCAATGCTGCCTGATGCACCACCATGCCACCCAGGTTTAATGCATATATTATAATAACCCTCACATCATGCCACAGTTGTCATGCTGTTAATATATACATGGCATTATAACTGAAGTTAAGTCTAACTATCTGTGATGTTTTATGAAAAATATGATATGTTAAGAAAAAAAATCAAAGCACAAAAATCTGGAAAAACGAAAACCCCCAGCCCACCCAGAACAAACTTTTCCCAATATCATTTAAGTGGAAATATGTTCTCCCTGTGTGTGCATGGGTGTCCTCCAAAAAACAAGCCAGTAGGTGGATTGGCTACACTAAATTGCCATAGGTGTAGCTGTAAATGTGTGTGCAATGTGTCCTGCAATGGACTGGCATCCCATCTATGGTGCACACTTGGTATTGGCTATTTTTGGAAAGGTTTAACACTTTTTGTAACTGTGCTATACAACACTTCATTTGGCCATGAGAGCGTTAGTGAGATCATTTGTCAAATTTATAGATCGTTGGCATTGAAGGCAAGGCTTTGGGCTGGCCAGTCAAGTTCTTCCAGTAAAAGCTGCTCAGTTTGAGCTCAACCATGAATTATACATTAGAAAAATCTCATGTATAATTCCATTTCCAACAGTTAGCATTACTATTTGAGTTCTCCAAGCATCCATCAAGCCCAGACTCATCCATCGGACTGGCAGACAGTGATGTGTGACTCACTCTAATGGTGGCAAGCTTTTCTACCACACTAGGAAATGTTTGGCATTGCACATGGTGATCTTAGGCTTGTGTGTGGCTGCTCAGTCATGAAAAGTCTGTTGCATCTGTAAGCATCTGATGAACCATTCTTGCGCTGATGTTGCTCTCTAAGAGTTTAAAACTCGATAGCTCTTGTCTCAAAAAAAAAAAAGATTTTATACACTGTGCATTTCAGCACTCCTCAGACTCTACCACTTTGGTAGAACTTTGGCAAATTCTGAAGAAGGTTATACTGTATCAATTTTATTAAAAAAAATAAATAGAAAAAAAAAACATTTCAGCTCTAGGGTCACTGGTTCAATCCTGTGCTCGCATTATTGTCTATGTGAAGTTTTGCATCGTCTCGTGTATGCATGGGCTTCCTCCAGGTTCACCGGTCTCCTGTTCCCATGCTGGTCAGTGAATGTTTGCATGCATGGTGCCCTGCCTCATGCCCAGTGTTCCAGGGACAGGCTTATTGGTTAAAATATGATGCATTATTCCTCTAAACTGAGTGATTTTCTCTTTCTCTCTCCCTTCAGTGCCCGTATCTGCCATGGCCCGTGGAGAGTCAGCAGTAAGTCTGTCAGGCCAGATAGACTCAGATGGAAGAAGACTTGCCGCATAGTCAGGAAGGCATAAATTTAACGAGGATGGCTATGGGCTCTATAATGAACTCTGTGTTATCACATTAAGAATATTTAATTTACACTATGCCAGACACTGCCTTTTACCGGACAATGATTGTAATTGTTTTTGTTAACAGTGAAGTTCAGATGTTGTTAACATAAATGCTGTCTCTATGGTGTGTATGATTTGTTGTATTTGACAAGAGACTGAGGTGCTATTTTTATTCATGTGATGTGTCAAAAACATTTCTGCACTAGATACTAGATTGCAGTAGGATGTTTCTGTACACATATGTGGTCCATTTAAAGAAAAATAGCAATTGTGTTTTTGTAAGTTGCTCTGGATGAGAATGTCTGCCAAATGACTAAGTGTATATGTAAATAAATGTGTTATTTATGTTAAAAATAACTAGTGTGTTGTCACTTATATTGAATATAAGATAATAAAAATGAATAAAACAAAGCAACAATATCAATGAATAAACTGATGCATTGTGGACTGGAGACTCAAACTACAGAACCAATACACCTAATTATTAACTTCATGAGTCTTAAAGTGAGACATTCTGAAGATGCACAGTATTACCTAAGGGTGGACAAATCATAAATTCACTAGCTAGCCCACTTGGTAAGTAAAAGCTCCAATGTGCTGCCCAGTCACATGTTTTGCTTGCCCAGAAACCTAATTGACCAGGCTAAAAAGTAGTCTTTAATTTAATGTAACAATGCATGGTGAGCTAGCTAATTAATACAGACCAAGAGAAATGAATCAATATATGGTTATTATCCTCTTCTTAAAAAAAAAGTTTCCAATGTAACACAGTATGTTTGACAATAAGTCAGCAAGTCTTTGGACAAGGTTTCGGCTATGAGCTAGCAAGTTCTGTCCTCATGTCACACATAAAAGATATTACTCAAGTCTGATTAACATCTTTATTTTCTCTCGATATGTTCAACTGTGAGGTAATTGTGTATAATAAGTACCTGTGTGTTCCTAAGATTGACTGTCATCCGTGCACACTAACTAGCTTTATTTGGTAAATTGTTAATTTAATTTATTGTCCATGTTTAAGTCAACAAATGTGCCACTGTGAAAGAAATGTCTTGCATAAACAAATACCACCCACTTCTTTCTACTCTAGGAAATGGTGATTTCTCACCTAGAATTCACAGTCAACACATAAGTGACAAGTAGGGTAAGTCACTGTCTGTCCAACCCACATAGCATGTGTTCCATAAGCGCTACCCACATAAGAACATGTTTTGCCTTTATCAATCAAACTAATGCCAATACCGCAACAGTGTCAAAGGAATATTGAGGTGTGGACAGTCAAGGTCGGGCCAACGTGGTTCACTTAAAAATGTGGCATAAGACAGTGGATGAACAAACAACTCCATGCCCATCACCATCTTCTTCACTGTCTTCTTCCTGATGAGTGTGAGTGGGTGGTGACAATGACAATTATTCTTCACCCTTTCTTGTCCCAAGGCTGCTGCCTCAGCTTGAGACTGCTCTTCGCCTGTAACAGCAAAGCACCACATCATCAGATCCACAGATGCACCATAGTAATCGAGTTGAGTGATGAGCAGTGATGAGAATATGAGATATAGGAGCTGACAGAGTAATTTCACATGGCTGACCTGGTTGTGTATGTGAAGAAAGCAACATACAGAGGGCGTCTGGTGCTGAGTGAGTCATCTGTGATCTGAGAATAGTCCTGGAGCCTGAACTTGAGTCAGCAGGCGAGTTGTGCGGCAATGGCATAAAGCATAATGAATAAACAGACACCTATGTTTGAAAAGAGACTTCGAACAATATAAATCAAGTGTATTCAATACAACTTAAGTGTCTATACAATGCTAGATCATTCAATAACACTCAGGTGTACTCAAAACAAGTGTTTTAAATATAACTAATGTGTCAGTACAAATCAAGTGTATTCAATACTTCTAAAATGTGTTCAACTCAAGTGTATGCAATATAACTTAAGTGTCAATACAAGTCAAGTGTATTCAACTCAAGTGTATTCAACTCAACTTAATTGTGAATACAACTCAAATGAATTCACAATTAAGTTGTACTGAATACATTTGAATACACTTGAATACAACTTAAATGTATTCAATACTACTCAAGTCTATTCAGTACAACTCAGGTATATTCAACTCAAGTGTATTCAATACAACTTAAGTGTCAATATAACTCAAATGTATTCAATACTACTCAGGTTTATTCAATACATCTCAAGTGTATTCAACTCATGTGAATTCAATACAACTTAGGTGGCAATACGATTCAAGTGTATTCAACTCAAGTGTATTCAATACAATTTAAGTGTCAATACAACTCAAATATACTCAAACAAAGGTGTTCAGTGGGGTTGAGGTTTGGGTTTTTTTGCAGGCCGTTTGAGTTCTTCCAATCCAACCTTGGCAAACCATGTCTTCATGGAGCTTGCTTTGTGCACAGGGGCATTGTCATGCTGGAACATGTTTTGGCCCCTTATTTACAGTGAAGGGAAATTGTAATGCTACAGCATACAAGATCATCCTATACAAGTGTATGCTTCCAACTTTGTGGTAACAGTTTGGGAAAGGACCACATATGGGTGTGATGTCAGGTGTCCATATACTTTTGGCCATATAGCGTAAGTGTCAATACAATTCCAGTGTACTCAAGCGTATTCAATACAAATTACAGGCCAACCCAACTCAGGTGTATTCAATACAGCTCAAGTGACAATACATCCCAAGTGTAGTCAAGTGTAGTCAACTCAACTGTAATCAGTACAACTTAAGTGGCAATAGAACTCAAGTATACTCAACTCAAGGGTATTCAATGCAATTTAAGTGTCAATGCAACTTAAATGGCAGTACAACTCAAGTGTATTTAATACAACGTAAGTGTCAATCCATCTCAAGTGTACTCAACTTAAGTGTATTCAATACAACTCAAGTGTACTTAATTCAAGTGTATAGAGTACAACTTTAGTGCCAGTACAACTCAAGTGTATTCAACCTTAGTGTATTCAGTACAATTTATTTGCCAATACAACTCAAGTATACTCAGCTCAGGTGTATTCAAGTCTTAGTAAAACTCAATGTATTTAATACAATGTAAGTGTTCAACACTTAATAGCTTAAATGACTTTGCACTATACGGGATGTATAAATGAAAGTCCCTACAAAACAAAATCACAAATTGTATCATTTGTGGAAAATTTTCACTATGTCATCATAATCTTGTATTTCTTGCAGTGTTCCAATAGATATTGATAATATAATATAATTATAATTAATAAATGTGTAATCAAATGTACAATCCTTTGGATATTTTATAAACAAATTTATTTATTCTAATCCATGCAAATTCGGCACTGTTTTGTAGCAACTGTTCACTGTCAGACAAACTAGATACAAATTGATGCAACACAATCAGAACAGTACAATATGCTAATACACGTGCACATCGAACACACAAATCTATTTAGTTTTCCTGTTAACTGAGGACTAAAAAAGATAATGTTGGTTCAGCTGAAACAGCACTGCTGCCTTCACCATGGCTCACTTCTCAATCAGCATTTCTTACAGATTACACCCTTGTTTATTTGTGAAGTGAAGCTAGACTGGACTTAATGAACAGTCCTCTCCCTCTGCGGCCTCACTGGGTGTCCATGCCTCGCTCTGCAATAAAACTGAGCTCTCTCAGTGGCTTCTGTTATAGCATGTAATTGAGTGTTGAATATGGTGGATAACTGACCTCAGCAAATTAGAGTAATTTGTATTTCAGCTGACAATCATGCATCAGTGACTGTAGTTCCCCAAATGAATTCATGGTGACTGAAGAACCCAGCTAGTGTTTGTCTTATGTAAAGGCAGATGTGTCACAATTTTTTAAATTAGCTAACATATTACACAAATCAGGTCAGGTTTTTTTGGTCAAAGAAAGGAGTGAAATGTACACAATTGTATACCAAAAAGTAGTTCGGATTGGCTTTGAGTAAGCTGTCTAAGTCACTTAGGTAAGCAGTAACGAACCTGCAATGGGTGTGGCTTTTTTTTTTTTTTTTTTTTTTTTTACATCACAGGCAACATAAATGCAGGATTCAGAATCTTAGTCAGGTTTCGCTGTTCAGGTTTCACTGTACAGTTAACAAGAGGGAGAATCTCAAACAAACCTTATCCTCCTAGAGTAAGTCTCCTTTGTGTGTTGAAAATGCTCTTATTATTTCAGGAACTTATGCATAAATATGTTCTCTTTTTGCTGAAAAGAATTTGTTTGTCTGTTCTAAGTATGATTTATCTATCTAATTATTTGCATGCACTTTATTTTTTAGATTGTTAACAATTAAAATGTATTATACTACACCACTGTATTCTGGAATCTGATTGGTCAGAAGGTGTTGATTATTTTGTATAACAGCACAGGTTTATATTAATGGGCTTGTTCTAATATGTTATCATTTCAATGATGGATGTGTTACATAATCTATCATTGAAAACAGTCAACTTCAGGGTGGTAATAATAACTCCAATTCGTGTTGGACTTCATCATGCCACCACATTGTTGATTATTTTCCTATAACAGCACAGCCTATTGTTTTTTTTATTCCATACATAATAAAGACTTGCATAATGAATTTGCCACACTGAACTGCACTACCTTTCTTGCTTAGCATCTCTAGTGCTGTTTTTTTACAGAATCTCTGTGCTTCGTCATTTTCAGTCTACCTCAACTGTCGCAGGTGCTGCCATGTCGTCTTCCTTGTCTGTCAGCTCTCAGCTAAATAAGGTGCTGCGCTCCCACTACCTCAGCCTTCCTCAGAAAGGTCTCTGCCAGGTCACCTATGTCTGGATTGATGGCTCAGGGGAGGGCCTTCGGAGCAAAACCAGAACCTTGGAGTCTGAACCCAGCAGCATTGAGGGTATCACAAGAACATAGTCTGAAATTATGCTCTAACCGAGAATTATTTTCAAGACCCAAAAAAAAAAAAAAAAACCAGACTAAAATTATGGTTCTGTCAGTTGGACAATGTGTGCTTAGTCTATCTATTCAATCCAAAGGCATTTTGTGAAAATAGGATGATAGAGTAAATAATCCACCTCTTTTGCATTCATTACATCCATGACTGCATTTCAAATGCACCTTCTCAGTCATTACAGATGTGTCACTCTGTGTAATCACCTGACACAATTGTCAGTGATAGGCTGCATGAATCTACAGTCTGGACTAGAAAGAAATCAGCCTCACTTCTTCATACTATTCTATGTGTTTTGCATTGGTGGCACTGTTATGTTTGGTTCCACAAAAGTCCAAATCCACCATAAAACATTTTTTAACAGCAAATAATGTGATGCCAAAAATGAAACCTTATTGATATCTTTTTTTAAACGTTGAAAGATAAGACGGCTTAGCACTTAAATTTATTCAAGTTGTTTCTGGAACATGGGGTGAATGTATTTATTTTGAAAATTTCTACATTTTTAGTGTGATTGGCGTGATTAGTGTGATTGTGATTGGATTAATCAGAAATTAAGGGGGGAAAAAAAATGGAATTTATGTTTAAAATTCTCCATCAGATCAAACGCATAGACCTAATTTCTATTGTTACATTTATTTGCTGAATCGTTCAAGAAAGACTATTTTTGTGATTCTATCTTGAACTTTATGGAATTTTCTCATTTTAAGGAGTTTTCTACTTTTGCACTTGAAATAAAGAATCTGAAGCTATACTTCAACTAGTGTATTTTTTGGTACTTGATAAAGTAATTGTACTATGGTAAGGAATTTATATTTTACACTTCTTATCTTTGCTGAACATTTGTGCTAGATATTCCAGAGTGGAACTTTGATGGCTCTAGCACAAACCAGGCTGGGATTTCTGACAGCGACATGATCCTGGTTCCAGTATGTATATTCAGAGACCCATTCACTCTGGACCCCAACAAACTGGTGCTCTGTGAGGTGCTCAAGTACAACCGCAAACCTGCAGGTATAATCAAAGCTAGCCCATTTGATTAATGATTGATTGCATCATTGATTTAAAAAAAAAACTGTACTTTGATATTGATTTTGATCATATGCAGACACTAATCATCGGAATGTCTGTAAGAAGATCATGGAGAAGGTGAAGGACTTCCACCCATGGTTTGGGATGGAGCAGGAGTATACTCTGCTGGGTATAGATGGACATCCTTACTCCTGGCCATCAAACGGTTACCCCAAACCACAGGGTGAGAAATTAAATTTATGGCAGAGTGCTGAATTAGGTGCTTGGGTATTTTATTATGAAAAACAAAAAGATAGTGCTTGTCCTAATTATTATAATAGCTATTTACACGTTTTATTGTGTTATAGGTAAAAATGGAAACGCTCAGACACAAAGTATACTGTAGCTTTTGAATCTGAACCTGTGCCTAATGTTTCTGTCTATGTAAATATCACGAGCAGAAGTCTTTTCATGTTTTTTTCTTATCTCTTTATCAGGTCCATATTATTGTGGCGTGGGTGCAGATAGGGCCTATGGCAGAGACATTGTAGAGTGTCACTATAAAGCATGCATTTATGCAGGCGTCAAAATTTTTGGTGCCAATGCGGAGGTGAAGCCCTCTCAGGTAATTTCCAACGTCCATTCATTCCATTCATTATGAGTCGTATTCAGAGTTTAGGTGAGGATTTAATACCACAATTGCACACATTGATATTCGGACCTTAGACGTAATTACAGATGTAAGTAATATTCAGAATTTACGTGAGTTGCACACATGGGGCTGAGTTTGTGTAAAACAGAGGCATGTCTCCGTTACATGTGATTCTGACCATTTTTTGCATGATATCGGCTCAACTGAGGTGTAACATTAAGTTCAGAAAAAAAAAAAATGCTATTTTACAAGCTATAATTACAATTAGGCCTATTCATGCAGAAATAAATTGTCAATATATTATTAGATTTAGAGTTTATTTCAATGCTTACCATCTTCTCATTTATACGTCATCGTATTAGTCTTTTTTTATTTTTCAAGAAACATCATTTGCTTCGTCAGTCCACATTTTCTATTTTCAAGGCAAGTGCTTGTATTTAAAGGTGTTGGTCTAGACACTACTGAAAATCTCAGATGCTTCTACTTCTGAACGAAGAGCCCAGAAAATTGACTCAAGCGTGTGTGTAACCCATGCCTGAATATGCACAAATTCTTCCACATAAATATCGATATACCTTTTGGACATAAGTCACCGAATCTGAATGCAGCCTTTTTGAACATGTGAAAGGTTCAAAGATACATGTTGCTGAACATTTTTGCTTGTCTCTATACAGTGGGAGTTCCAGGTGGGTCCATGTGAAGGAATTGGAGTAGGAGATCACCTGTGGATGGCGCGCTTCCTATTGCATAGAGTGTGTGAAGACTTTGGTGTAATCGCCACTCTGGACCCCAAACCCATCCCAGGGAAATGGAACGGAGCTGGCTGCCACACTAACTTCAGCACTGAGGCCACTAGAGCAGAAGGAGGGCTTGAGTGAGTACATTTTTGTACAAGGATATGCAAACAAAAATAGGTATGTCCTTACGCATGTCCTTGTGCTTCTCTCCACTATATTAGGCATATCGAGAAGCTCATAGAAAAATTACGCGCACGTCATGTCCAGCACATTCGAGTCTCAGATCCCCATGGCGGCCAGGACAACCAGAGAAGACTCACAGGCTTTAATGAGACCTCCAATATCCATGTGTTCTCAGCTGCAGTGGCTAATCGTGGAGTCAGTATCCGCATCCCCCTGCAAGTTAGTCAGGACAAGAGAGGATATTTGGAGGATCGCCGACCTGCCGCCAACTGTGACCCATATGCTGTGACCGGTGCTATTGCTCGTACCTGCCTAACGGAGGAAGACGAGGAAGACATCTTGACTGATCTGGATATTAATGATTTGGAGTAAAACACTCCAAATTCCACTAGTAAACATGGTCCTATGTTACTGGATATATAATATATACAGTAGTTTACAGATTTGTACATATATTGAATATATATACTGTATTAGATAATAGAATAAATAAGAAGGGAAATGATAAACAAGCGATTTGTTGTAAAGCAAGACGTCCTATGCACATAATTATACCAGTGTCTATTTAGCTCTGTACAATGGCACTCTGGGAAAATGTGGAATAATGCAATTTTGAAAGTGTCTGGGAAAACTGTGGCATTAGCAGTTTCTTTAACATAAGTTTGGCTTGCACTGTATCTTAAGCCTATGAAATTCTTGTTATTCTGCTAGGATGAGTAAATACAAAGGAGTCCATGTCTTATTCAGAATTATTTATGAACAGCCATCCATCCAAAGGAATTAAAAAAAAAAAACCCTTGCTGCATACACTGTAATATATTTACTGTAGATTTTACAGTAATTAACTGGCAACTTGGGTTGCCAGCAAAGTACTGTAAAATTTACAGTAAACATGGTATACATTGTATAAAATAACATGGCATAAAATAACACATAATCCAGTACATTTACTCATTTGGCTGATGCAGGATACAGTTGAGCTTAAGGTTACCTGTCTTGTTGATTGATTTAATGCAATCTTTTAGTGGAGTTAATTCAGTGGTAGTAATGCTTGAAGCTAGTTGAGCTTGTTGTGGTGGCTCAGTGGTTTTGAGTAACACATCAGAAGGTCATGTGTTCAAATCCCAGCACTGCCAAACTGCCATGAGCAAGGACCTTAACCTTCAGCTCAGCTGTATCCTGCATCAGTCAAATGAGCAAATGTACTGGATTATGTGTTATTTTATACTATGTAAGATATTACAGTATTTTACTATAAATATATTTTACAGTTATTGCCAGGTTGCCAGTTAATTTCTGTAAAATGTAGAACAATTCTTTTTAGGCTCCAGGCTTCCCGTGACCCTGTGTAGGATAAGCAGTACAGAAAATGAATGGATAACATGATGCATCTAGTTTCAGGCTTAAATTTCATTGCAAATCCAAAAAAAAACCCAAAAAAAAACAGTTAGCATTTTAAGCATGTTTTTCATTAAAACTACAAGCTAAAGATTAAGCTACAAAAGATTAGAGGTGTGTGTATATAATGCAATCACTTCATTTCACAGCAAATTTCACAAGGGGGCAGCACAAGCAAGCACTGAACCTTGACCCTGAGTCACATAAGACAAGTTGCAATATGTTAATCATCTTTAAAAAAAATTCTTCAAGTGTTGTTTAGAGTTCCTAACATGACATCCTGTAGCCCTACTGCATTTGTGCATTTGTTAGGATTTTGTTTTATATTAGATGTGCTTTCCCTTCCTGTCTTAGTCTATCCTAGGTAAAACTTCTAGATCTACTGTTGACAAAAAGAACAACATCAACATGTGGTCTAATTGTATTGACAGCTAGTTTGTTTAAGCCATTCCACAAATAGGTGTGTTTTTTAAGCTGAAATTAATTAAAGGCTACAGCCATGTAGAGCATGTGTCTCTAAACAATCAACACTCTGGTTCAGGTATTTTTAATCTGCAAATCAGTGATCCAGTACTTTGTTTATTATTATTATTTTTTTTAAAAATTATTATTCTGTGGTGTTAAATGTGCAGCTCATACTAAAAAGCTTTTAAAGATTATAAGCAGGCAAGGCAGTCACAATCCACATTTTATTCCTTAGTAGTCTAGTACGGTAAAAGCATTCACTAGGTTCCTTACTTACTAGCCATAATATAATGGGAATTTTTTGCTGTGTGTAGACTTGGTCTTTGTCAGCCACATTTTAGATGTGCCTATTACATTTTGGTATACATACGTATACATATCAGTGTCTGAATTTGGCCTGAACTACATGGACAAAAGCAAATTCTGATCTACACACCATGATTGTGGTATGCCTTGCACTGCATTTATACCAACTAATGAACGCATGATGGGTCACAATTAATTGTGTCACAAGATTGTATTGCTTGAACGTTACCAGAATAGGCTTTTTTTAAATCATGCCAATGAAACCCAGAGAAAATATAGCAAATTGAGTGCTCGATTATGTTTTGCTACCTTCTACCATATCAGTAGTATTGCAAAGGCCAGAATTGTGATAATGTTAAACAAACAATGTATGTGCAGTCTGGATCAGATCAAATCAGAAATTGGCCTCCAGTAAGGATTAACCCCTCTCTTTTCTCTCCATCCTATCTTCACAGGATGTTGGTGAAGGGTGCTGGAAATTATAACCTTCAGAATGATAAATGCCTGCGGATGACATGATATCCGTTCTGTCCTCCCTTGGATGAAACTGAACTGGACTACACACGCCAGGCCTGCTGCAGAGACAAACTGCAGCTGTCAGCATGCCCAGAAGACTGGAGAGTGGTTTTCAAAAAATGTGGGCGAGGGTTAAAAGTCCATCATGGTCGTCATTTAATTTAACCATAACAGTGACATGTGAGTGTGTTCTTGCACATGAATGGACGTACAGGACAGAAAGAAAGAGTTTTTTTTATTTTATTTCTAATGAACCTATTACATTATTACACTCTTAGAATAAAAAAAATTGAGCAGTGGCCCCCAAAGTGGGGCAGACAACAATGGCACAAAACACAAACTGCTATTATAAACATTATTATATTTATTACTAAGTTCTTATAGTTATTAGCCTGTTTGACTGGTCACTTGAATGGAATGGATTTAATCCAAATCTCAACAACTCACAAACAAACTGGTCTATAAATACTGTCAACTTAGACCTAATGTGTTCTGTTGGTGGAAAGTTAAGCAAGAGAAACCTCTCCAGCTCCAGTAAATAGCCAAGATATTATTGTACACATTTAAATAATGAGGTATTTCAATAGTTGGATAATGTTCATTAAAATAAATGTGCTGACAGGGTCAATGGAATTATTTTACACCTAAAGAGGTCCCTTAAAAAAAAAAAAAAAAAAAAGTTTGAGAACCCCGGCTCTGGAATGTCCGATTGCAAAAGTTTGTACACCCTTCAGACAAAATTAATAAGCCAAAGAAATGATAACTGACACTTATGCATCGTTTCAACAGTCTTTGACTCTGGACACTAGAGGCACGTGACAGTGTCTATTCTTTCATTTTCGGTTGATTGCATGAAAGACCTTGTTGTCTTGGGAATTTTTTTTTTTTTGATGAAAAACAGAGGCTACTGTAGTTCATCTAGAAACCATGTAGGATGCATAAAGTTTACTTTATTAATATTCTGATATCTTTTATTATAATCTAAATACATTTGCAGAATGAAAGCACCTACATGGATAAATAATGCTGCATAGGCATATTAGCAAAGCCTGCACTGCACGCGCTTCCCTATACTCCGTGATGACGTCACGCCCTGCTCTGTCGATCCGGGGTGGAGTGAGAGAGAGAGAGAGAAGGAGAGAGAGAGAGAGAAGGAGTGTGTGTGTTTGTGTGAGAGAGACAGGGACGGAGTGAGAGAGACAGAGAAAGAGAGAGACGGAGTGTGTGTGTGTGAGATAAAGAGAGAGTGAGAGACAGACGGAGTGAGAGAGGCAGCTAGAGAGAGAGAGAGAGAGAGAGATAAAGAAAGAGTGAGAGACAGAGTGAGAGAGACAGCTAGAGAGAGAGAGAGAGAGAGAGAGAGGTGGGAACGCTGCGGGTGTGACGTCACGCGCGACTCCGCCGTCCACCGCACGGATCAGGCAGAATCTCACGCGCTTTTGGCTCGCGAGCTGAGCGGCACCGAGACGATGGGCAAGCTGCAGGAATTCGACATTACTTTCAGCCACAACAAAGTGGTGTACAGCCCGGGAGAGACCATCTCGGGAACGCTGAGGATCATCACCGCCAACTCGCTGCAGTACAAGGGTGAGCGGCTCCGTTCTCGTCACTGCTCACTGCTGGCTTTACACAGTCACCGATGACCGGCAGAGACCTGGCAGGGTGGAGTGCTTTTAATCAGGATTTGTGATAAGGATATTTACGCTTATGACCATTTCACATATAGGAGTGTCAGACTCCAGAGCTAAAACAACACTGCATGCTGAGCTTCCCGTTTTCATCTCATCTAACGCACCTGCTTGCATGAATCCACTTCTTACCAAATTCAGGTGTTTAACAGGCAAAACAAAATGCTTAGCCTTGTCTAGTGTGGCTTTCAGGGATCTGGCTTTGACCCTCCTGCTTATTTATTTCTACTTAGATCTACTGAGTCAGAAAAAGGAAGTCGAGTGTGTTTGTGATAAAGACTAAAACCCTCAGGAGCATGCTGTTACAGGAAAGCAATCAAAGAAAGGCTGGTGTGATATATCAAATGCATAGTTACAGTTACCATCCCAAAGTTGATTATTTTCCAATAATAGCACTCCCTGAAGCGTTTTATTCCTCTTACTCTATATATCATAGCAATTTGTCAGCGATTACACTTATACTTTTTATCCATTTATAGTTACGGTTCATGTTTTGGAACATCTGTGAAAAGAGTTAGTTCCTGTTATGAATAAATTATAGCAGCCATAACCAGTCATTCAGTCATCAGTCTGTCTTTTTCTCTATTTTGAAGTTAGTAAGATAAAAACGTTATTATAGTGTGTCACGTCATTGAGAAAGCGGAAATCTTAAACTACTCTGTCCTGAACCGTTACAAAGTGCTGAAACTGGAGACTCCTTCCATAAATTAATAAATGCTTTCTCCTTACAGAAAGCTATGCCATATCAACGATTAGACGTCTTTGGTAACTAACAACACGTTTATTTATACCAGTTTATTATAATTTCTATATTATCTGGAGTCTTTTATACACGTCCCTGTAAATGAGCTGTTATTGATAATGTATTCATATAAACCTGTGATCTGAATTGAACCGATTATTGAAAATTAACTCTATAGCTAAAATACTTAGAAGATGGGTTGTTTGTTACAGTCCCAGGTGGGTGTTGTTCTTTCCAGTTTGATGATTTCCCTGTTCTAGCACATCTAAACATGTTCCTTAGCTGCTAAGTTGATTCAGGTGTGTTTGAGCTGGCAAATCATCAAGCCATGCATCACTCTGACCTCAGGACAGGAATTTATAACCTCTGGCTTCTAACAGAAACTCAGTATTTTCCAACTCGGTACCGCCTACTCTGCCCTCTCAAACCCTGACGTGATTGTAAAAATATGTGTAAACCTGATGACGTGCACGAAACAGCTACAAGCTATGGAAGACTTCTTCTCTCAAATGAGCAAGTTAGTACACATTGTCTGTGCTGTGATCTATCTATAATGATTACACAGCTCTCACCCCAGTAAGCCTGAAAGCTGGGAGCGTCAATACAACCAAGGGGCATGTATTAAATTTAGCAGGAGTCTGTTTCAAGTTTTGAAGGGAAAATATAAACCTATGATTATGTAAATTTTATTTTTGAAATTATGTCCAGTTTCTGCGCATATTTTTGTAAAGTTTGCACTCAGATTTGATATTCTGTGAGATCCCAGATTGCACAAATGAGCTCTCTTTATTTGAGATATTACTAAATCAAAGCCTCATAGCATGGTCGTAAACCACTGGATAGTGCTAGATATGTTTTTAAACTGAATGGAAGACATAAATGTAAATGTTATAATTTGTACAAAAAATTTGCTCAGAATGATTTAATCTTCTCATTATCCACATATCTAGGTTTTAGTAAACTAGCAGATCCTAAACTAGCAGTGTGAGTTGCTAGTTTTGTTTATTTTGAACTGTCCATATTAGTCAGTCATAGTGTTAGCTTGCTGTTAGCGGTGTTTTCATTAAGCTGTCCATATTAGCTTGTTATTGATATTGTTTACTTTAAGCTATCAGTGTTAGTTGCTAGTGTTTTCTTTGAGTTTGAAGTATTAGCCTGTTGTTATTCTTGTTAGCTTTGAGCTAGCAGTGTTAGCCTGTTGCTAGCATTGTTTATTTTTGGGATACAATAACTTTGTGTTTGCAGTGTTAACTAGTTAATGCTATGAGTTAGCAGTGTTAGCATGCTGCTAGTGTTACTATGTGCTTGGTACTATGAGTTTGCAGTTTAGCTCATATTTATTTATTCATTTATTTATGAATAAGCATATCAAGGGATGAACACAGCATTCATTTAATTGTGTTAGAAGAGCAAAAACACTTGCATCACTTGCAAGATATAAAGCAACATTAATCTCTTCTTTCGATTTGATGTTCATGCGTAGTGGTTTGATAATTAATTAAACATGTTTCAACAAGTTCAACTCTCTCTCTCTCTCTCTCTCTCTCTCTCTCTCTCTCTCTCTCTCTCTCTCTCTCTGTCTGTCTGTCTGTCTGTCTTCTCTCCCTCCCAGTAGAGTATAGATTCAAGTTTGCTTGGGAAAGTCAACAATTTACCAGAAATTTACAGATTAATGTTGTATAGAACAATTTAATAATAAAAAATTATAGCGAAGTGAGAATGTAGTCATATGTGAAATCTAAGCCTAACACATTTCATCATGAAAAAAACAACATGATAAAAAGGGTGGGGCAGTGGAAACTTTAAGCTACAGATAGTGCATTTGGTGTGCTTTGTTTAAATTGAATTATTGTGAAGTTTTGAGACAAAGCATTAGATTACAGTGTAGATTATTGATTTAGGGGAACTGGTGAATTTCACCATTTCCTGGTGAGGGAAATTGACGTCTAAC
Source organism: Pangasius sanitwongsei (assembly GCA_037576675.1). Classification (NCBI taxonomy): domain Eukaryota; kingdom Metazoa; phylum Chordata; class Actinopteri; order Siluriformes; family Pangasiidae; genus Pangasius; species Pangasius sanitwongsei. The sequence continues at coordinate 19,254,765 of CM075017.1, read as the reverse complement.
GAAAGGTCAGCTTGTATTTCAGTCTTTTTCTACGTGTATGTTAGGCTGTGACAAACTTCTGTCTCTTTAGTGCATATTTTGCATGAGTGCACACCCTGCCTAACTAACTCTTTGTCCTTGATGGTGAACTTTGTGAAAATAGGGAAATAATACCAGCATTACCAGCATTGGGATTGTTCATGCGTGGTTCTTTTTGTCAGCAGAGCAAGAAATAAATTTGCATTAGTATTCAGTAATAGACATTAAATATATAACACGCTGAAAAGCGTAGCAGCAGGTTGAGCTTGAGATTAACATTTTTTTTATGTTGTGATGCTTTAGTACTGCTTTATCTATGTGATTGATGTCCTCTTTTAGATTAGATACCGCCTGGCACGGTTATTATTTTTGCTATGGATTTTCTGTCCTTTAAATAGCCTTATTATTGCTGTACGGTTTGATTTTAAGCCCTACTCACTCATAACAAGTCTCTGTAATACATTTGTTTTCCTTCAGGCACACAATGTAAATCAAGAAGCCGAGCTGCAACCTGATCTGAATATTCCATGTGCACTACGCTCTTTTAACAGGAGCAAACCTGCACATAACACTACGTTAAGTAGCTTTGGATATTAAAGTTAAAGTTGCTGTTGAGTTCTCTGATTGGTCAGTAGATGTTGATTAATTTCCTATAACTGCAGCTTTCAGTAAGGACACATTTACTGTACATCTCAGGTTTCAGTGCTTTGTCAGTAGGTTTCCCAGCAGAGGAGAGTAATTTGTGCTTTCCGTTTTTTCTCTGTAACAAGACAAGCTGTGTTTTGTTGCCTTTTTAACTTGATATGAGAGATTAAAAGAGAGGCTGGTGAGGGAATAACTGTTTATAGCTGCTATGGCATGAGTGATAACAGGAACTGACTCGTTTCATGGACGTTCCACCACATGTACACAAACGTAGCTGTAGACACAAAAAGTGTGATGTGCTGTTCATAAAAATTTTAATAGTTGGCAAATATTTTTGGTTTAAGAGGAATAAAGCACTTTGGGACATGCTGTTATTTTCAAATACATCAGCATTTGTGATACAGTAGCATTGTTGGACTGTTGCTAGCATTGTTTACTTTGAGCTAGCAGTGTTAGCTAGTTGCTAGTGCTGTTTATTTTGAGCTAGCAGCATTAACCTTTTAGTGCTGATAGTGTATAGTGTGGTGTATGATTAGTAAGCGGTGTTAGAAGTGCTTAGTAGTGTTGTTTACTTTATGCTAGCAGTGTTAGCTATTTGCTAGTGTTTACTTCAAAGTAGCAGTGCCAGTTAGTGCTGCTAGTATTGTTTTTGTGTTAGCCTGTTGCTAGTGTTGTTCCTATAAATGGTTAAAATGTATGATGTGTCATTTAGTCAGTTGCTTTGTTACCTTTAGCAAACAGTTTTTTAAACAAAAAAAAAAGAACAGAATTGACATATTTTGTTTCAAAATTGACATCTTTAAGCATTTAAAACATTTAAATGAAGGACAGTTGGGAACTGAGGGAGAAAAAAACCCCCCAAAAATATTTAATTCATTGTGGTCATCTTATTCATGCCAATAAAGCATGGTTATGATTATTATTGTGGTGTGGGAAAGTCTTAAACATGTTTGCTAGCAAATTAGCTTCTTCCATCTCTCGTAATAATCAGAGACAAATGATAAATATTTTGAGCATGATTTTGCAAATATCTTTTGAAAGGAAAGTTCTACAAGTTATAATATTTTACGACTGTCTTTAGATGTCAGTTATAAGTGAGGTTAGATTTTTTTCCCCCTGTTGTGTCTGCGGTATTGGCCCGTCTCTGGTATGGCAAAAAAAAAAAGGGACGGGTCTGAATTTGAGTTTCTCCTGAAAATGGCACATCTGCAATCCAGTCTTATCCTAAGCCCTGTTTGTCTCGTCATTATCAAGCCGGTATTTCAACAAATTATTTTTCACACCACCAGGAAAGGTTTTTAAAAATGCAACACTGGAAATGTGTTCCTGCTTGGAATAGCAAGCATGTCATTTCTTTCCCCCTCAGACAGCCGTCAGTGGGTGGTAAATTACCTTTTCAGCAGCGAGTGAGTGTGTGTCATGTAAAGATGAGTCTGCACCGGCTGCTTCCAGGTCAGAGAGACAATAAATAAGAGAAAGGGGATGGAAATTTTCCAGTGGAAAAGGTTTCTCTGATGTTTTGCTGTGGCTCATCTAGATCATTAGCACTTCCTGAGTAGGGTATTGTAACCTTTTCATGTAACACTTTCCTGATGACAATATTCATGCCCAGATTGACAAACCCAAGGCCCAGAATGACCTTGTACATAACGGTGTACATCCAGCACTTCTCATTTACACATCCTGACTGTAGGCCAGGCAGCAGCTGCAGAAAGAGTTACTCAAGAGGAAGTGTGTGTGTGTTTTGAACTGTCACACATTTTCACCTAATATGCACTGTATCACTCATTTGATTCACTGTCTGTAGAGGCATTTAATGCTTACGTAACATTGTCCTCATTCGCTTCTGCTTACATGTGATGTGACCCGATGCAAAGCACAGCGAAGTGGATTATTTTCCTCTAACAGCACATCCTAAGATGTTTTGTTCACCTTTTATTCACCACAATGATTTACTAACAACTGCAATTTTGAATTTATTAATGAACGATAAGGTTTATAGTTACATGCAAATGTTATAGAATGACCCTGAGACAAGTTATGCTGCATTTGAGGCGAAGTTGCAACTTATAATGCCCCTACAACTGGTAAAAACTGCTGAAAACACCCCTTAACTTGAAATTTTAACTCGTCAACTTGGGGTAGTCTTCTCAACTCCCAGTGCCTTCCTTGTGTATGGGATGACTTCAAATCAACATGGCCGCTCACACTGTGAACAGTGTAAAGAAGCCCTTGCCTACTTTTAAATTAGTTTATAACAGTATTAGCTTTAGATTAGTTACTATAAAGACACAGTACTTAGTTGAATCTACAGCATTGGCTGTAATAATTACTGTTTTGAGAATGTAATCATTAACATTTATGAGTTATCACTACATTAGCTGGCTAGCTTGTTGCTATGATACTCGCTGTTGTCTGCTGTTGTTGCTGTGCTGCTATTTCAGTTGAAAATGTTGTATGAATGTTTGAAGTTTACTATAGTAGAACATTACCAGTAGCTACTCAATAGCTACTGTAACTGTAAAAGTGCACTTAAAGTAGCTTTTTATGAGCTTTATGTGACAAAAATGTGACAAACAAACAAAAGACACGCTTTCATGAAGGCGTCCATATTTCTTTCCACTTCACTCATCAAATGTCCCGAGGTGGGAAATGATGTCATTACAACTTGCACATTGCCAAGAACGCAGCATAGGTTCTTGTTATCACTTACATTATAACTATAAACATTTGTTCCCTCACTAGCCTATCTTTTCTCTCACTCTTGTAATAAGACATGCTACAAAGAAAACAGAAAGCGCAAAGTTGTCTGTCAGTAAGGAAAACTTACTGACCTTTCCGAAACGTTGGCACTGGAGACTCCTTCTACAAATGCTAAATAAACAAACCATAGCAACAATTATACGGTTTTCTTTTTTAAATAACTATTCATTTCTTAATTCATTTATAATTAGGATCAGTAGATGTTCTTTTAAGTTTCTGTTACGTTAGAAACAGTAACGTAATGTAATGAACAAGCGCATTAATAGATCGTTTGAATTGTAGCTGGAACTACTTTTTTTTTTTTTTTTTAAAGCTTATCATGTCATGTTCATTGTGGAACAGTGACCATGAAAATCTAAAACAGAAGTCTGATCTTAAGTCTTAAGTCCAGATGTTGTGAGTTTTGGAAAGACATCTGGGACAGATGGAATTGGGTGGAGTGAAATCTGCTTCCGACCACCATAATTATACAGTGGTATCTGCAAACGTGTGACTCATATTGCTGCAATCTCACTTTGGCTTTTTTTTTGCACTATTTTGAAAAAGGGTGGTGATCTCTAGCCCTCACGTGATTATAAAATAGTGTGATTTTGAAACATTTTTGATGCATCATTTTTTTTAAAATTTCTTTAGCCTATATTGACCACTTGCTGTTTTTAGGTATTATCATTTTTATCAGATGCTGGAAGATGTGATGTAATTATTTTTTATAGTTCAGCATAAGGACTCTGTGGTGTGTGTGTGTGTGTGTGTGTTTGGGTGTGTAAACCCTTTCAACCATATCATTCTGCACCAAGATGCATAGCCTCGGTAAACAATTGATGAATTATCTCCTATTTTCTGGTCCTGACTGCAGTGACATAGTCTGTATGTGCTAACTTTAATAATATAGGCTTAGATGCTTAAATGCACACACACTCACGCACGGAAAGAATCAAACACAGCAGTGTAAACAACAAACCCATTAACGTTACACTTCCTGCTCTTACAGGTGCTGAATAAACAAATTCAGTGTTGTTATTTTCATCCTTGTACTCAGTAACCTTAGTAATCGTGTCATTAATTTTAGTTTTCCTTAAAATAATACTTGGGAAAAAATTCAGATATTGCAATTTTCTACTTGCTGTTTGCATTTTTTTTGCACAAAGTATTACTGCTTTAGATGCTTTAGCACAAACATCCTTGATTGGATGCTGTTGTTCAAATTAAAAGGTTTCCACAACAGATTTACTCAATAAATAATTAAGAATATAAATTTATCACAGCTGTACACTGCTGTTTTAACCAGTTTTTACCCGCTGTTTTAATAAAATTTTACCTTCATTTTTTTTTCTTCTCATTTTTGCTTTATAAAGTTCTATGCCTATGGTTTGTATGCATAACACAATAATTACAAATGAAAGGTTGCCAATTTCCTTATATTTATGGACATGATTATATTTAGACACAAAGAAAAACTAAAAAATAGCTCCAGTCAATTTCATAAAACCCAAAAGAGTGCCCATAAAGCTGCAGGTCTGAGTTTATTCTTCTGCACACATAGCACTTACAGGTAATTTAAACAAAAATAAATTAAATGAAAAGCAAATAGATTTATTTCTTTTTTATTTTTGCAATTATTATTATTATTATTGTTATTATTACTTTTTACATATATTTTTTAATTCTATAACATTGCATTCATTGTACCCCTGTGGCATTTATTTTTTTGTCAGGAAAAAAAATATGCATAGTCCTATGTGGAGACATCTGATTTATGTGCATTGATGGAAAATGTTTTAAAAGAGAATTACACTTAAGAATGAATTACTTTTTCTATCCATAGCATTTCATAGCAACAGTGAGGTGGGATTTTGGCAAAATCTGTACCAGAGAATTAAAAATAAAATTCTTTTAGTGGTCTAAATGAAAGTAATTCATCATTAATTTTAAATTACGAGCTGATTTGATGTTATTAGTACTGCGGAAATACTAACCATCCACTCAGATTACATCTTAAGAGCGTGCATTATCATCCTGTCCATTTGTTGAGTCTGTGAGGATGTTTTTCTCTGCGAGCATGTCCATGTGCTTTGTGTCACTGTCTGGTCCTGGCTGTATACGATGACGTGCTGTCGTTGAAAAGTGGTTCTGTATTTACAGGACACTAGACAGGCTGCATATCGACTTACTAACAGACTAACTAAGGTCGTAGAGTGAAATGAGCCCAGCCAGCCTTAGACCTTAGAGATACACTGTGCTTCATTATTGATGAGGCGGTGCCTTTTTTCAGTCAATTAGAGCAAGACACCAAAGACAAATGGTGCAGGCAATTTTATTACCACAGGCTCTGTAGCATGCGATTTCAGAGTGAGCATCAATAGGAAAACTCTTCCCAGGGTGAAATTTTGACATTTTCTACTATATATTGCTGTGAAAACTACAGGTTTTCATAACTTTCCAATTGCATGTATCTCAAACAGAAGTAAAATTCTAGCATTTTAAAATCCAGTTACTCCCAAAAGTGAAAAGGTAGAAAATCACATTTAAATATTCCATGCCATGTTTTATTAGGAATCTCACAGGTGGTTTTTCCATAGTAAAAAAATATATATCTCAATGTTTATTAATCAGTACTCTCTTCATTTGTCCCAACTGGACACACGGCTTCTCCATATCATCATTGGGAGACCTCTCAAAGGGGCTGGATCTCATAACCAACTGCCAATCATTGAAACTTCCAGCATTTCAGACTCACATTTAAACTAAAACAGCAACAGTCAGTCAACCGCAGACACAGAGAGCACTCAGTTGCAGTAGTGGTCAGTTAGTAGACTAATTCATAACATTTTTACACAACTAGTATAGCTTGATATTTTATATTTGTAATTTTAGAATTAAGGAGAGCAGAATGGGAACCACTTCTACATTCTTCTTAATTCCGCTCCTGCGTTTCCGGTTCATTCACCCTACATGCAGTGGCGGTATTTTATAGTCAGTTCTGCAAGAGCTCCCACAGATGAACGCCAATGACGTTCATCAGATATGTAAGAATACTTGCAAAGCTCATTCTAGCAAGCTGAAGAAAGGCTTCAAACAGTAGGCTCTGTCGTATATACACAACTATTGAGGTAATAAAACACCTATTTTATATATAACTGATATAAATACAGGAATAATAGTCACAGTACTGCTGAGTGTAAACAATGCTGCCGGAAATTAAAAAAAAAAAAAAAAAAAAAAAAATCAAACAAGCAAACAAAAAAACCATCATAGCACTGAATGCAAGTAGCCTATTTAGTTATAAGTAGACAATATGGTTTATATGAAACGGATGGATGGATGGTTGGATGGATGCTAGACCTTCTAATAATAAAGGCAGGACATACTAAAGGATCTATGTAGGGAATGATAAATAGATGGATACATGGACACCTGAATGGATAGATGGATACAAGATATATGAATATTGTTGTATTTAAAACCAGATGCTTCCCCCATTTTTATTTTATTCTACTGCATTTGTTAAACTGGCTGCTTCACCAGCATGATCTGTGCAGGAAAATAGCCAGGGAAAGATTAAAAAATTAAAATTTCTATGTCGTTTTGTTTCTCAAGATCGAGGCTTCAGAGTATGCTTATAGGCAGACAAACCCATTTTTTTGTCTTTCTTTGTGTGTATTTCTATTGTGGATAGCCAATGATACATTTATAAAGAGACGTGTTTGCTTGTATCTACAGATAAAACACTATTAAGTAATGAGTGCAAAGCCCATGGGACTGTCTGTTGTTATCTCTTAAGTGGAGCCCTTCATTTCATTAGCTGCTGCCTCAAGAGGCTTGATCATGAAAGGTGACACCACTTTTACTGTTGCCAGTCTTGTGCTTCAGCCGTGCCCAAGCTCTGTGATGCGGGGAATCATTTCCTTGCCCCATTTTCTACTGATTTTCAGATATGTATTATACAGAATAGTGTCCTCATTTGAGTTTATGCATTTTTAATGGTTTTGTCTTTAATACAAATAGATAGCTATGCCAGGCCATCGTGATCAAGATGTTAATATTGATTTGATAGACTTTTTTAGGCTTGATACTGATAAAGGACACATTTTTTAGGTATTCAAATACTATTTGTAAGAGGACAGTGTATATTTAAGTAGCATAATACATAATTACATAATTACGTAATTACATACATAATTAAAAACCCATCCTGTGTGGATCAAAATGACCTTTGCTGCATTTGTATCATTATTGTAATTTTCATAATGATTCCATGGGAACACTTAGATCAAAGATAATAATAATAATAAATAAAGATGACTCAATTACAGATGATAGCAGGATTTCTATCAAGGTATGCATGAGTTGGAAACAAAATTCAAATTGCACTTTTTTTTAGCACAGTTTGTCAGAAAGAGTGTGGCAAAAAAAGTGTATGAAGGCAATGGCATAGAAGTGCTACTTCAGCATAGTATGGATACAAGCCGTATAAATGCTGTTTGCACCTTGCAGCACACTGCAGTGCTACCTAGAGCCTCAGATGCCACTGCAGTGAATGATGGATTGAGTGTGTCGTCACACACTTATTTGCTGTGCTGAGCTACATCCATGCAGCAATGAATCTCCTCAGCAATCTACCACTGGACACATGCACCATGACTGATTCTGCATGATCATTTGTACCTGTACACTTGAGTCAGTTAGATAATGAGGTTTGCTGCAGATTGAGCCAGTTTGTGGTGGATGCTGAGCGATACGATGTCGACTGCTGGAGTGGTATCATTTCCAAGAATTATGAGAGGGATTGTTGAGATTCCTCATCATGGGGAGACTGGTAGAAGTGCGTCTCTTTATATTCTCAGGCTCACATCTGGAGGGTTTATTCAGCTTCATGGTCAATTCTGTCATGGTCAGAATGAATATCGAGACATATAAAAGCTTGACCATAGTAAAATTATGCATAAGGAAATGAGAGAACTGCACCAAGTAGGGAAGTTCATTAGAGGATCACTTAGAGGATCGCTTCTGTCTGTCATTATATCAGAACTACCAAATAATTTTTTTTTTTTTTTTAAAAAAACGGAAAATAAAGTAGAAAAAAAATGTTCCAAAGTACAGAAGACAGGAAGTCAAAACCTTTTCCAAAGGAAAGTAACTAAATAATAGAGAGCCTTTAACTCATCTGACCCTCCATTTAGATCCTTAAACAATTTTCCACTTTATTTTTACCAGTTTAACCCTGTAGGTGTTAATTTACAGTATAGCATTGTAATTGTAGTATATTTAATGGTGTTAGCAGTATGTAAATAAACAACAATACTTTTTTTGTCAGGAAATACTATTTTTTACCTCAGGAAATATGTTTTTGTTGTTGTTGTTTTTAATAACAGGAAAAAGAGCTATCTTGGCTAGCAAGGTCATTCCTAAATGGTGCTCTTAAAATACCCTAAAAACAATTTCATAATGAAGAGAGCTAAATTTGACCTTATCCTTGTTCAAAATGTGTCTACATTAAAAAAAAAAACCAAAAAAAAAACCACGCACACACACACACACACACACAAAAAAAAACAGTTAGCAGTTACTTTAGCGGGATAGCTAACTGTGTCTACTGTAGCTTCTCCTTGTTTAGTCAAGCAGAGGAATTGTATTGTAGCATTCATCATATCTGCGCCTCAGCTTGGTGTCTGTACAGACTCATGCCAATGGCGCTGGCACCTTTTGACCCTGACTTTACTGCACTATGCCTTCTGGCAGCTCTGGCAATCCACTAGCTGCCCTCTATGGGGGATTTCAGCATGGTGCTACAGGCCTGGCAAAATGCCCAGACTCCTACACACTGCTTTTCCTTCACTCTCTGTCTGTGGCTTAGTCTCGGTGATCTTCAGCCAGAGACTGTGGGTTGATACATGATCGTCTTGCTGCCTGTTGTCTTAGTCACTATGAGTAACAGCTGTGGTGTGTGTTCACTTAAAACAGAAACAGGTTAAAACAAGCCATTCAACTCATAATCGGTTGTCTTGGTTTTAAAAGTTCCTCATGTTTATTTTCTTGAATCTTCATTTTGATGATTGAATATAGCAGAGGTTGTCTAACCATTTGTAGCCAGGGACCACTTTAACTACTAAATTAATTACACTGACTCCCTCAGCAGATATGAAGATAATCCAATTATTCTACTATTACGCTCACTATGTAAATGTGTACAGCAGTTTATTGGAACCTTTTTATTTCTGAAATTTCCACCGACAACAAAATAGGTCCAAGTTGGCAATATTTATATGCCTAGTTGTTTTTGAGGTTTGGATTAAACTCATTCAGAAAAGTCAAACATACATATAATTATAAGAACTCAATAATAAATACATTAACTTTGATGATGGTGGGTTGTGATTTCCACTACAGAAATAAAACAAGAAAAAAAAAACATTTCAAACCCTCTGGCTGTACTTTAGAGACCCCTGGTCTGAGAACAGCAGGGATTCCAGCTAATTAAAAAAAAAAAAAAAAAAAAAACAGTCATAAAGTGATAATGCAGTGGTGGACAAATCATACATTCATTAACTAGCCCACATGTGAAACCTCCAGTGTGCTGCTCAGTCCCATGTTTAGGTTACCCAGAAACTTATTTATCTACATTAAAAAGTATTCTCTAATGTAATTTAACCCCAGTGTATGACAAGCTAAGTGCATTAAGTACATTATTATAGAGCAATATGAGCTGACTCTGGCCTTGACTATATTTTCGCTCGACATGCTATTAGCAAATGTGTGTGACAGTTTTTCACTGTTCTATATTTTGCTTAGTTTTGTCACTGTTTCCACATCCCTATGAGTTACTGATTCGTAAAAAAAAAAAAAAAAAAAAAAAAAAAAGTCTGTCATAACTAGAAGCTAATAATAGTTCCAACTGATGGCCAGGATGCATCCTTGGTTAATGTGTATAGTTTAGGAAGAGTCTGTGCTCGTAAAGTGCTGGTTATTTCAGCAGCCTAATGAACTTTATGTCCATTGGGCAACTATAAATAAAAAGACTGATAGTCTGCTTGTCCCAGGATCCCGGGCTAGTGATTTGTCCCCCCCCCCCGGAATCGCTCTGAAATGCTAGCTGCATTGACTACCAAGCCCTGAAACAAGCATGTGTGTGAAACTGGTTTGACCATGGTCTTTAAGATATTGTACATATCTGCTTTTTGGTACTTTTGCTATCTATTTGACCTTCCTTCCTATACAGAGAATGCTAAAGGAGAGGGGGAAGGCTGGAATGTTACACATTCCTTGGTCAACCACCCTCACAATTGGCATTCTTACAGTGGAATGCTTATGGTTATAAGCCACATGTCCGTTTAGTGATCTTTTACAGCCTTCCTGTTTATTAGATACAGTACTTAAAGGAAAAAATCCACCCTGGACGACTTGCATATTAACTGTCGGCTCGCATATTAACATAATCAAGATTTATGCTGGCGTGCAATTCTGAGTTGACGTTTTTTTTTGTTTTAATGTCTTTCCTCGACTTGTTAGTCTACTTTCAATTTGGTAAATGGTTACCTACATTACCCAAAGTGCCGTTCAACTTCCATGCTGATAGTGACGCCAGTGGGATTTAGCTCCTGTTTCGTCTCTACCCAAAGAGAGTGATGTAGCAGCGCTACACCTTTTAGTCTGACCAGCTCTCTCATCTCCTCTGCTCAAACAGGTAAGGTTGATGCAGCAGCGCTTTAGTCTTTTAGTCTCTCTCACCTCCTCATCCATACTCATTGGATACTACTGTCTCTGACAGATTTAACTGAAATTGTAAGAAAATGCAAAATGGTAGGCCTAAGCAGAAATTATTGAAATACCATGATAACAGAAGTTGATGCTCTTTTCTCTAGAAGCAAATCTCAGTCAGAAAGAGGGCTTTAATGTGGCATTTAACCAAGGTCATTTTTGTGTGGTTCATGATGAATACTGTTGCCATGCCACTAGTATTCAAGTCATGGCCACAGCAGATGTATGGGAATTTCCGAGCCATGACTCCCAGTTTTTGTGTGCAGGTACTCTCTCAGATACTGAACTGCACAGAACAAAGAGCCCTTTGCTTTCTTCATCAGCCACACAGATCTGACAAGGTTATAGCCTGGAATGTTTTAGTGAAGAGTAGGGAATCATTTGAAGGATTTTAGTCAGAGCTGATAAGGAGGCAGTTGCTCATTCAAGTAAAATCCAGACAGTTGCATTTAAAGTGCTTATGGACTATTGGCAGGATTCAGATTAGCAAATATTAGAATTTGTAGCAGTAAATAAATATGTAATATCTCATCTGTATCTGGCAAGGTGGTCTCATGATAAAATTTTAAGAATTCTAATAAGCAAGTGAGGTTTTTTTTTTCAATTTCATACAAGCTAAAAGGACATTACATTTGTGTTTACAGCAACAGTACAAGTCAAGTTTGTTTTTTGTTTTTTTACATTACTGAGTGATCATTTAAATGCATAGTGAAGAAAAGCCAAATTTAGGTCATTTGCCAATTCCCACCCACTAGCAACCTTCTTGGGGAGGGTGAAGGTGAGCACGTGCTTCCTCTGAGACCTGCTTATCCTATATTATGAAAAGTGCCAGGTGCCTTCTTCCGTATACATGAGCTCATAAACACCCACGATTGGCTAGTGTGGCTCTAACTGACAGGGGACAGAGTAATGCCATCCCTCTCAGCCAAAGAGGCCAATTTGCTATCTTGGTCTCCCAGCCATGGATGGCTGTGGCATCTTTGGGACTCTTAATCTTCCAAATACTTTTCTGTTGGACCCCTCGGGAGCTTCAGTCTTCGTTTAAAGATGGCCAGTGACTCAGCTGTTTGGACACCGAGGAGAAGTTCATTCTGGTTTCCAGAAAAGAACCTTGATGATGGTCTTCCTGTATCTTGAGGGGTGGTGGGTCAAGTCGAGCTGTACTATAGACTTGACTTGAAGGGGACATGGTGCAGAGAAGGGAACATGGTGCAGAGTTGGGTTTGGTAGGTGGCAGTTGGTCCATTTTTGGCTTTGTAGACAATCTGTTGTGGGGGTCTGGTGCATGGGAGAAGACTTGCCAGGAACAAGTTGGAGTAGTCCAGTCTTGATATGACAAGGGGCTAAACAAAGACTTGAGTGGCCTCCATGGAGAGAAATGATTTTATCCTCCTGATGCTGGAAAGGAGAAATCTGCATGACTAAGTCAGCTTAGCAGTATGACGAGAGAATAATTGTTGGCTGTCCACAACCGTAGCGAGGTGTAGGCATTGTCGGATGGTGTGATCTGAGAGAAGGAATGGTTGCAAACATTAAATCCACCTTGTCACCCTAACCTTAATAATTTCAGAACTCTGTGGCTGTCTTGAATGAAATTGAAAAAGTAAAATCCTATTTTTAAATGAAAACAGTACCAACTTATTTTGTTATTTTAATGCATTGTAATTGAGACCATCTGAACAGGTTCAAGCCCTCTCCTATTCTACTCTCATTATTCTCTCAGTGTATGCGAGAATATGCACCATCACTGAGTGTAGAAATTCATTACTTTGCATTATTGTATTCTTTTTGATTTACGAGAATTTCCACCCTTTTTGTAATACATATGAAGCAATGAGCAATCCCTTAAGGCTGGAAAATGGAAAAGGGTTGTTTACATTGCCTGAATTCTTTTTCAGTGACCTGTGAAAGCTCAACAGTGACTAATAGATAGATGTCTGGCTTTCTTTCTGCATTCTTACACAGCTCATATTTCTACTAGTGCGAAGTGTGCCAAAAGTATTGACCTTTAATGTTCAGATGACAGAAGGTAACAGTAAGGGAAAGTGTGAGTAAAATGTGATTTTCTTGGTAATGTGAATGTAGGGTATCTCCCTATCTAGCTGATACACAGAGACAAAAAACCCCAAGTCAACAACAAAAAAGGGAACCCAGTGGCTTGCACTATACAGCATATAAATGAGGAAGTATTTATAGAAAGTAAGCAATGTCTACACAAAGGAATAGTGAGAATATATACAAAAGTGGGAATATATACAACAGCGGGTTCAGGCTAAGTCTCAAAGTCAGTAACAAGCTTTGGATCACACTCAAAGAAGTGTGAAAGATGATGAAAGCAGGAACCTGGAAGTAAGAGCACAGCACGGTACCCATATGTGACTCTGGACCTGGGCACAGGACCCACAGAGAAAAAGACGACAACAGACCCAATAGGACGCAGAGCATAAAAGGATGTAGCAAGGCTGTACAAAAACAGAACTGCACTTGCTTTAGTCAGATGAGCGTTTTGGATACGTATGCAAAAAAATATGCTCGACTTTAACCTTTAATAAAGATTTTATATTCTGTCCACAACTGTTGCATGATCTGAGCGATTACGGTTTCCTCAAAACAGAATCGGGTTGTTTTCAAAGCTGTTTTTGACTCATTGACATGCATAAAATTAGTCATAGGCTGAATGACTCAATTGACAAGATGAATGAAATGAAAGTGAGTGAGTGATGGTTACTAAATTAGCAGCATAATTTCTCTGTTAACAGAAGTTGACAAAAGTATAAATATTTATATGGAAAGGGTAGTCAAATAAATTTTGAAAGGCCCAATTACCTAAAATTCTTTGCTTACAAAGTTCTGGATAAGCATCTAACATGACTGAATGGCGACAACAGCTAACTTGTAATGCGTAACCATTAATGATCAGTTTATAGCTATAAATAGAATGATTTAAAATGGTACTGTTTTGTTTCGTAGTGGAGCTTCACGTTACCATAAGAGTCATGCTCTCTGAACAGATGAGACACCTGTTTTAAATGTGATAAGAGGGAAAATAAGCACATGCTTCTCTGTCCAGCCATCTTTAAACATTATATTTTTCATCATTTACTTTTCTTTAAACAAGCTATGTCGTCAATTCAGTAAATAAAATGAAAGATGTCTGAAAGTCTGAAAACTTTATTTTACTTTCCTGACCTTTAGCACTGTAGCTAGTTTCTGGTCTGATGAGCTGCCTTCAACTAAATGATTTACATACAGTACATGTGTGTATTTGGATAAACAGCAACAGAGGAGCTTCTACAAATGCTGAAGCGATTCATGTTTAACCTAGAGTAAAACTAGAGTCGCTGAAATATGACTATCCTTTTCCATATGTTTATTGTCTCGATTTAGTATTTTTTTCAAGTAGTCTGTTGGGTTTGCTGAGATGCTTTGAAACTTGACGACTTCCGTTATACGCTTTCACATATCTTGTTATGACAAAGAAAGGATCCTCTTTTATAAATGATGACAGAGAGAAAGCGAAAGCAAGGGACTGAAAGAAAGATTCAAGTTAGGGTCACCTTCAGCTTCCACATCTCATTTTGCATTTGTTAATCTGACTTGGTGTAATAAAAGCAGATGTGCTGACAGTCACATTAAAAAAAATCCTCTCTGGAATATACAGTCTAGGCTTAATTGGGCTTTTCTGTGATTCAGGCTTCTCTCGCAGCTGATGGTGTTTGAAGTGGCTTTATGCAGGGATGAGGCCATTCTGTTTCAATTTAGACATTTGATAAACATGGAAATCTGTGCAGAAATGGCTGAGTAGATTTGAGCTGTGAATTAAATTTCATTCCCTTCTCTAAGGTTGGTGGAATGGACTCATTCCACCGACCAGTCAGTGACAACGATGCTGGATCACCAATGCTGGGAATGTGGACTATAATTTTCTTTACAATATACACATTTCCATATATGTTGATAAGCCAAAAATGTGCAAAAATTAATATTATAGAATTTATCTTGACAGGGGCGGACAAATGATAACTTCATTAGCTAGTACACCAGGCAAGTGTACTGCCCAGTTGCATGTTTTGGTTTTCCAGAAAACTAATAGACTAGGCTACGAAAAAACTCCCTACAGGCATTTAGAAAAATCAGAAAAGAGGGATTATTGAGTTGAGACAGGAGAGTGGAATTTCTCAGATTTGATTCATGAAACCCCAGAGAAATGTTGCAGTTTAATAGTTACTTGCTCTCCTTGTTTGGTGCATAGATTGATGTTCTAATGACGGTTGTATGATTACTCCAGCAAAGATGACTCAGTGTGTTCAGTACATGTTCTTATTTGGTCACAGTTTCCATGAGAGTGGAAGAATATAAATATTACAGCTGCAAATACTAGGGGTGTAACGATGCTTCATGACACGATGCATCACAATGTGCACTGTGGAAATGTGAAATTGTGCATTGGAAATGGAAATCAGCATTGTATTAATTATGCATCTAATGCAATTGCCCTTTTTATTAAAAATGGAGGTCTCAATGTGCGCACATAGATTTAAAATATATTGGAACCATGCTGGTCATATGATCGCATTCTTTCGTGGAGAGTCTGCGCCATTACAGGGAATCATCTGCTCTTGTGAAGTGACCAATATCTCTGAATCACAATGACCAACACACATTATAGATAATATTAAAAGAGCTCTTCAGTAGCTTTCAAACGACACCAGCCTCATGCCTCTGTGAACCACAGTGGCCGAGAATGTGGCCCCGGGATGTTGGGCATTTTAGCCGACCTTGGAGCTCTATTTTAGGTTAAAATGATGCCTCACGGAGGCACTGCTACAGAGCTCACTATGTTTCGATCGATCATTTTCCCCAGCTCGGAGACTTTGTTTATTCAATCAAATTTTGGGAAGTAATTATAAATGTATTTCTTAATTTTTAGGATACGGTGAACCTGTAGTACATTTTGTTTACAATATTAAACCAAAGTGTAATTTATGTAGTTTTATACAGACAAAAATGCACACTTTTTTGCACTGTTTATGATTCAGAAAGAAAAAAGGAGTCTTTTCAGTCATACTTGTACCTAATTAAAATTTTGTTCAGAATATTCTGAGAATTGAATTGAATCGACTCATGAAGCCTGTATTGTGAATCAAATCGAATCATGACCGGAGTGTCTTGTTACACCACTAGCAACTAGTGATTATTTTGATAATCTATTAAGCTATTGATTGAAATCGAATGACTTGATTCATGTGAATGTTATGACAATTAAACGATGTTGCGTTCATCAGTGACATTGAGAGAAACCATGCTTTCATACACACACTAAAGATGCTGCCTTTTGAAAAGATTCAGTCCTGACTCTAACCAAAACCTGGAACTGCCATCCTTCATGTCATTTATTGCAGTGATCTGCTTTATTTTACCATGCATCAGTTTATCTTACATATCCAAGTAACAAAAACTTGTTTTGAAACTCAGTGCCTTATTTTTGAGTTTTTAAGACCATGTCAAAAGCAGAAGCTCCTGTAATCTAGTTTGGTGCAGGAGGGGAGGAGAGGAGACATTAGCACTAACCATCACAGGGAACACACAGCTTCTGTGATTTATTTTTCTTCCAGTAATCACTAACTGTAAAACAGGATAGCCCCATTAAGTTATGTGAACTTATTTCTTCTCTTTAACTCCAATTATCATGACAGGTTTTGGATACTGAACTCAAGTTGATATGTTTTCAAGAATTAACATTAAAGTAGTTGTCTTGACTTTGAGTAGATGTCTTGACTTGACTTTGAGTTGAAACAAAGGTTATCTTCAAGTTGAGTTTACTCACATTTTTAAGGCAGAAAGTGAACTTTGGTTTCTAAGTTTAAGCAACCTGAAATGTCTTACAGTGCTGACTGTAGTGCACAGCACTTCCTGGTTGCCTTGTCACCAATGATGGCTGTACGTCATACTAGATAAGAGAGCTTAAATCTAACATCTATCATCGTTTGAAAACATTTAGTGTTGAGCAATGCATTATAATTACATCACAAGGTCTCACTGATGGTATGATAAGAATGATGTGTGTTTCTGCTCTACTGGGTTCATGCCATATTTCCTTGGAATACCAGACATAATAAACAGAACCTTAAACACTAAACTAGTCTTACAGATTCGTACCGTTGTGCATAATTTTTTTACAACCACTGCTGATGTTGTTGCGCTTGATTCCACAAAAATCTCAAACAACCTCAATCCAAAATAGTTAACAGCAAATAATCTGATCTTTTATCATTGAAAGACAGTGTAGCCCTGTGAACCCGATTATAAAAACCGCTCCTGACTGTGACCTTAAAAGAACTTTCTGTCAGGTAGCGCTATCGATAACATTAAATAACAAAACCCAGATTTTAGGCAATGGGAATAGTCTGAATTGTTGAGGCTGCTCAGATAGATCAGATAATTATCATTTGTGGTGGGAAATGAAGACATTTACTAGGTCAGTGTTAGCTCATTCGAATCAGTAGTTTATGAGACAAAAGTAGGGAAGTCCCCTGGGGTAAGCTTTCATTTCAGCTGTAGTTTGTGTGATACAATCTGTTAAGTGTTTCAGTGGATCCGAACCTGATCTGAGGGCAAACTTGTATCTACAGACTAAGTTGCTTGGAATACTGGATGTTTGGAACAGTTGACCATGAACCACACAGCAAACTGGAAGTCACAGGAAGTCAACGTTTTTGAAAGTTTTCAGGAAAGTTTTTAGGACACTTATTCAGCTCCGGTAGCGGAAATAGATCCCGAAGAAGCCCTACTCACTTTATAGCACATCGGCTAGCTGGCTAGCCACACTGATTCTTACATTCCCATTAAAGGTGCTTCTGGTAAAATTGGTGTTCCTTCTTCCTATTCATCTTCATCTGAGCTTAGGTCAAAAGTTACAGTCCTGAAAAAGATCGTTTGCCATGTCTTACGATGTCACTAACACTACTGTAGTAATGGTGGAAGTGGAATTTTACATGGTGAACGCAGACGAGTGGAGTGATACACACAGTGAAAAGTCCCAGTGCGGTTATAGGAAATATAGGCAAACTTGGAACACTGCTCAACCAATCAAATTAGTGGACCAGAACTAACTGTTGTATAATTGAAGATATTACCCTGGTTGTAACATTAATGACTCATTATTGTCTTGGTTGCTAGGTAATAGCAACTTCTTACTTTTCCCATTTAGTGAGGAGTTGTGGCCAAAAATTTAAAATTATGTTATTTTTATTTTCGTATTTTTGTTATGACTTTATGCTTCACATTATGTTTGAACTGTTTTTAAGGGTTTCACTGAAAATCTCATTTTTAAAAATCTGATTCTGGAGAATCGTTGAGATGCATCTAAGCATCGTTTTTTTTTTCTTTCTTACCACTAATGAATGTATGCATACATCTGTGGTGTAATTAAAACTAAGAAGATTGTCCTAATAAGGACTTAAAGTTTTTCATAGCAGATCAGCTATACATGGTTTATTTGGATCTGTTACTGTTTTAATTGTACGCTTCAATGTAATATGTGTACTGATAAAGGTATTGTCAGCTTCTTTTTAGATAGTTATGGAAATAGAACTAAATAGCATCAGTCCTTTTACTTTAATGTAGCCCCAAGGTTGTGTAGATTTTAATCTGCACTGCGTTGTTTGTAATTGTGTTCTGAGATGGTAAATTTGTCACCTCGTTTGTTGAAACAGTGGTTTAGAGTCAGATGTAGGGAAGTTCTTTTTTGCTGTTTCAGGTTTTGCAGCTTACAAAAGAAATGCCTTGGAATGAATCTTGTATTGCGTCATTGCACACGGGTAATGATACACTTTTATGCCCTCGGTTGATGTAAGAACATTTAAGAGTGAGAGGGGATTCCTTCTCCTCCTCCTCCTCCTCCACTTCAGCTGAAGTACCGTCCTTAGGGTGAACAATTTTCCTATTGTTTTACTGGATCTCTGCCTCCTCTGTGTTTGGGCTTGAGGACAAAGCCATCTATGTTGCGTTTGGATTTTGGATCCACCCATATTATACTTATGCTGTAGCTCCAGTTTCAGTCTGTCTTTACAAAACTTCCCTCAGCTCGTCGGTGAACAAGGAGATATTAGTATCGCCCCACACCAGAGCCACCAGATCTGGCCTCGCTTGCATGCTGACTCATTGTTGAATGGCATTGTAGTCACAGGGGTCAAATTCTGTCTAAATGGCTTTACAACAGATGTCTGATTGGCTGCAGGATGCCTGCCAGTTGCCAGGGAGATTCCAACTGCCCTCCTTTTGTTGAGGATTTTCAGAAAATTGGGCAGTGCTTACCATACAATGTTGAATGGCTGATTCTGATTGGTGGGATGGTTTTGATTAATTTTATAATTAACGTTAACAACATGGCTTGGGCAGTAGTTTGTGCTGCAAGGTATATATTAATGTGCATGTTCAAATGCATTCTTGTTTCTATAGTAACGGCTTACAAGGTTTCTATGAGGAAATGTGTATTGAGCAATGTTAGAAAGAGTCTGCAGTAGGGGATATGACAAAAATTACCCAGTTGGACACAAATGAACTCTGAAGGAGTTAAATCAGCACTCTGGGTGTTAAACTGGGGATTTTGCTGTGAAGTTTTCCTAACAAATTGCCAGCAAAACAGTAGTGTTGCATTTAAAAATAAAACTTTAAATGATTTGTGTGATGAGATTTTCATTTAATGTGTGCAAAAATAAATTAACACTGAAAAGGATTAAAAGTATTTAAAAAGATTTTGTATGTAAGACATGAGCAAAAAAAAAAAAGATTAAAAACAGCAGAAAACATTAAATCCGCTGATTTGAGTTTGTAATTTTTATTTTAAAAAATTGTAAAACGATAACATGATACACTGACAATATCTCAGAAAAGAGTATCGTGACATGATTGATCATGATATCTTGTTATATTATATTATATTGTGATATTGTGAGACATCACATTATATTGTGATGTCACCCAGTCCTAGTCTTCATTGTCAGTGCTTTTTTAACCGTTTTATGATGGAGGGCTTTTTTGTAGTTTCTCTGTAACATGACAAGCGTCATTTTTTTTTGTCTTATAAACTTCGAGAGAGAAAAAAATGAGGCTGATGAGCTAACGAGTTTTGCAGCTGCTATAACGTAAGTTATAAGTGGTAACAGGAACTAACTTGTTTAACGGATGCTCCACAGCATTAAACGTAACTATAAATGGATAAAAAGTATGACATGTCAATAATAAAGAAATGATTAGTATTAGCAAATTGCTTTGTTATAAGAGGAATAAAACACAATGCAAAGGGTGTGCTGTTATAGAAAAATAAAAGATGGTCAGTTTTAGTTGGTTTGGTTGGTGGTTTTGTTGTGAAATAGAGTGAGTCATGGGCATTGTTATCTGTGGAGAATAACGTGTTATGTAAAAGCTTTGTGTTTACTCAGCATTTTAGGGTCAGCATAATGTGAAGCTCTTGTTGTTGTGCAACACAAACACAATGGATTATAAAGTCGAGGCTTGAGAAGGGAAATACTTAAAGGAAACTGGAGGGAGTACAGAATAGTGTGGAATGTCTTCAATTTTGTTTGCACTTGATTTGCGTGTCAGACTTTTATTTTTATTATTTAATTATTACAGTCTGTACAGTATGTAATAGAGGCTTCTTTTCAGTAAAGCATTGGCTTGCAGTAGTATTTGTTTTGCATTAGTGAGTCATTCATTCTTCCTGCATTAAAGAGTTGCAATGTAACTAACAGACAACAGGGATGCCCCATACACTGTTTGTACACCCTCCCTACAGATGTGACTCTATTTTTGCTTATCTGAAAGGAAGGGCTGATTATAGTCACACGGTCAGGCTGTACTGCTATCCTTCCTCATACCGTTTCCCAGAATGAGGGAGTGTTTCATGCCTTTCAGCTGAAATTCATTGAAAGTAAAATTAGAAATACATTAATTAATCTGAGTGTTCAGTTTGTGTCAAAATGACCTGTTTAAAGTTTTTTACTTAAATTAATATCCAAAAAAAATGTCGCTCTTTTTTGTATGAAACTTTTGAAATGAAAATGAAAATTTTCTCTGGTGAACATGAAAAAGGATAAATTAGATTTTGGTGCATTGCTGTTAAAACCTCCACAAATGAACAAATAGATGGGCAAACAGGCAGACAGACAAATAAACAGACAGGCAAACAAACAGATAAATAAACAGACAAACAAACAAACAAAAGCTAACAAATACACACACGCAGACAAATAAACAGACCAACAAACAGATAAACAGACAAACAAAGAAAGACAGACAGACAAACAAACAGACAGACAAACAGACAAAGAAACTCACAGAGTGACAAACAAACAAACAAACATACAAAAAGACAGGCAAATATGTGGACAAATAAACAGCCAAACAAACAGAAAACAAGCAGACAGACAGAGAAACTGACAGACAAGCAAAT
This sequence comes from Pangasius sanitwongsei, assembly GCA_037576675.1. Classification (NCBI taxonomy): domain Eukaryota; kingdom Metazoa; phylum Chordata; class Actinopteri; order Siluriformes; family Pangasiidae; genus Pangasius; species Pangasius sanitwongsei. Next base: position 19,233,128 of record CM075017.1, on the reverse strand, counting down.
ACATAGAAAAATAAAATAACAAGGTGAATAGATCAGTTACTCTGTTTGCTACTTTGCAGTGGATGTAATGTTCATGGGTCACTTGGGGACTTTAAGCAGCTGACACAGAAAATAGTATTTGAAATGACCAACCTTGACTGTTTGGCTGTTTATTTGTCCATGTGCCTGTCTGTCTGTGTGTTTGTTTGTTTATTTGTCTGTCTTTTTGTTTTTCTTTGTGTCAGCCTCGGAGTTTGTTTGGCTGTTTATTCATCTGTTTGTCTGTCTGTCTTTTTTTGTTTGTCTGTTTATGTTTGTTGGTCTGTTTATTTGTCAGTTTATTTGCCTGCCTGTTTATTTGACTGTCTGCTTGACCTCCACGTTTTATTTGCACTTATACCAGGTTACACACACTTACTCATAGGAGCATCCCCAGGCATAAGAAGTGGTTTTGTGTGTCTTTATTGTTCCCCAAAAACGTAGATATATTCAAGGTTGGTCATTTCAAATACTGTCTCAGCTGCCCAAAGTCCCCATGTGATTCATGAACAGTACTGTAAATCCATTGCAAAGTAGCAAACAGAACATTGATCCGTTATAGACAAAATGTTAACGCCTGTACATTCACACTAAAAGATGAATTTAGATAATACCTACAGTTGTTTCAATTTGAACTTTTCTTGGTGGCTTAGATGGCAAGTCACAGATGGTCTAACTGTTAATTTAGTATTGTAGATACCCCAAGCTGACTGAAACACCGAGGACCCTCTCCTGCTTTTCTCCTTTAGAGCATTCTGCAATTATTCCTGCAGAGCGGAGCTGGAGAGGCCTCGGTGCCAGCAAGCACTGCCATCTGCCACTGGTGTTTGTGTGTGGTGTCAACAGGATGCCGTTTTAGACCACGTGCCACCGTCTAGGCTCACCACAAGTCTTAAAATTCCACAGCCATATGACAGATTGAATTTGTGTTGTCGGAAATTTGTGGTTCTCTGTCTTTAAAACAAGATACAGTGGAATGCATCTTCTTGTTCTTTCCACACGTTTTAGCAACAAGTGTCTTGTGGAGGGAAACCAGAAGAGCTTCAATTTCACTGAGAAAGCAGAATGAAAAGCACCTGTGAATGTGGAATCTCTTCGTTTTTCTCTTTTTCTCCTCTGGGTATTTCAGTGCTTCTTTGTGTCTGTGGATGCGAAACATGAAGCTCTGGGAATGTGTGTGTGTGGGGGGGGGAGCTAGCCAGGTGTGTGTGTGTGTGTGTGTGTGAGAGAGAGAGAGAGAGAGAGAGAGAGAGCACGGACTTTGTGCCACAACCATGAGGTGATTAGGCTTGACCTCATCCACATAGTACTCCCAGCAAGCAGAGCGATCTAACTCCCTTCTTCTTCTTCTCTCCCTTTTCACTCAGTGGGCTTTTCTTTTGAGTTTTGTTTACTTTAACCTGTTTAAAATCCTCTAGTAAACTTGACTCCACCTACTCTATCTACTGGACAATCAGATTTTTTTTACTTTCTTGAATTAAACTTCATTGCTTCAGAGCTAAAGGCCGGGCAGCATTTGCAAACCATTTAGTGAACAATCAAGCCAGTGGTTTATTGAGGAATGCGTCATACTGTTATCATTCGCAACTGTGGGATAGTTTTGCATGTGCATATTTGTGTGGCAGGCTGGGAAAACCCATCAGATGTCGCTGTGGCTGAATTCTGGTAAACAGACAAAAAAGACATCTTTTTCTGCCCATTTGTCACTTCAGCTTTAAGAAAACATAAAATATACTTCCTCAAAAACAATGTGAAAGTTTTTATTAAAAACGTGGTGGTAAAAACAGTCAGTCTGCCTAAAAATCTAAAACCTCGCAAGCTAAGTGTGATTTCCTTACACGTGTTACACTTTGATCAAGTTGTTGGATAGCTACGTGCCATAGCAAAAAGGACGTAAGCATAATACATATTCAGTTTGTAATCAGATACCGGCTGATAAAACACCCAAACACCTTTGGAGTGAAGTCTGATTTAAATGCAATTTTTTTCTCCTTTTTCACCTTTGGGTGTAACCCAGATTTAAAATGCTAGAACTTTAATTGTGTTTGAGATACATAAAAAGGAGAAACATATTTCAATTCAGGAAAGTCTGTAGTTTTCAGAACTGTATATAGTAAAAGATTTCACCATGTGGAAGGTTTTTCCAGGCCACCATACATTTTATTTCTTCCCCATGATGCTCAGTTTGAACAGTTGGTGTTTATGAGGAGGACAAAAATAGTCCGTAGAGATGGACTTCATGGAGATGGAGATGGGCCTCACTGACCAAACGAAGCCATTATCAAGAGCTTAGCAGCGAACTGTTATGTTGCAATGAAATATAGTAATATTCCAGGTGGAGTAGCTGGTTGGATTTGAAGAACACTATCAAATTTATTAAATAGAGCTCAAATGGTCATAATGGTCTAAATGGCTCCACTGGTGTGAATTATCCTTCTGAGTAAGGAATAAAACACAATGGGGCATGCTGTTATTGGAAAATAATCAATAACAGGGTGGCGTCACGTGACCAGCAGACAAAGCGGAGTTGCTGTAACCACCTTGTAGTTGCTTATTTTCCTATAACTGTTCACTCCAATATGTTTTATGCATCTTATACCACAGCAGTTTGACAAGGATTGCATTTTTTTTTTTTTACTAATTAAAGAGTAATGTAGTCATTTTTATCTATTTATAGTTACATTTATTGTGGTGGAGCATTGATTAATTGCTGTTGAGGATATTAATTGTCTGTTACTGGCTGACTAGTGACTGTGTCTCATTTTCTCTTCACTTCAGCCATCAAGGTGAACTGCGTGGGTTCCTGTGGCATCTCCAGCAAGATGAACGACACTTCATGGATGTTGGAGGAGCAGTATGTAAGCAGCATGCTCTCTGTGGCTGACAAAGGTAAGGAGATGGACTCATGGTTCATCTAGTTTTTTTCTACTTCTCTAGTCTATGACTGCGTAATGCATTCGTCTGTTCTTTAATTCAGTCTGTTGAGAACTTCATAACATAGACATTCGTCTAGTATTCTAGACGCAGGCCACATTTACGTACACTTACACTTATTGATTTGGGAGGCACTTACTGCAACTTACAAGTGAGGCAGTATACAGTCCAAGAATCTAGATGCTTGATGAAGTTATGCAGAATCAAGGGTCCACCCCAAGGGTCTAAAAATGTATATTCATTTCTAATTGAAATTAATGTTAGCTCCTTTCAAACTATTTTCTCCAAACAAAATCTAATTGGAATTTATTTGTATAATAGAAGAACATTTTCACGCCGAAACCATGGGGGGTGCAAACTTTTGCATTTGACTTTGTTAGGGGTGTAACAGTACACGAAATAAATGCGACTAAAAACAATACGATACGATAAAGTGGTGTCTAGGTACTATACTTTTTCAAAAAATAAGCATTGCCTGAATATGTGCCTTTAATTTTCTGTTTTCAGCTAATGAAAACATTCAACATAACAAAAATAAAATAATAACTGAACCTTAACAATGGTTGTGTGATCCATTTAGGCTCAAAAAAAAAAGCTGTATATTAGAATGTAACAAAATTAAACCTGGCTAATTAAACATTTATGGGCAGGGTTGCCAGATCTCAGCAAAATGTCCACTCCAATGGCATCTTGAAAAATTGCACAAAGAGGCCTGAAACTAGTCCAAAGAATTCAGGCATTGGAAAAGGGTTGTTCATTTGTCTTCGTTTTCTTTGCATGGGAAACAAGTACACCATGGTGCACACGCATTTCTTATTTGTTGTTTCAAAACTACCCCAGTTTTGCAGGTAACTGCACTGTTGTGACTCACAAAGGAGGTATGTCTGATTTGAAAAGTCACATAGCTCTCTTTGGCTGAAACTCCTCCACCGTATCTCCGCTGCACTGATTTCCCCCCTAGTCCCACAGCTGTGAAAAGAAAAGCTATGAGAGTGGATAACTGGGTGAAGATAAAGCCTTGTGCTGGAATAAATTACATGCAGAGATTTCGGTGCATTTGAGCATAGATAGAGAGTTAGTCTGGAAAAAATGTGCCATAAGGAGGAAGGCTTGTTTTCCTTCCTGTCTGTCTGTGTCTCTGAAAGATAAAGATTTGACTCTTAATGTCTAAGAAGCAAGTGACTCATTTGCGTCCATGTCACCTATGTAGGTTCTGAGTAACCTGTGGGAGGTTAGAGGATGAACGAGTGTTCCATGTGTTTTTGTGCTTGACTGCATGTATCATCAAACAGGAAGCCCAAGCAATCTTGCATACTCTGTGGACTGAATCGTCCATGAAAAACATTTATAAATATTTAGTTCTGGGTAGCCTTTATTTATCTGGAGTTTACATCCTGAATTATGGTTCAGCTGATTTGGTTCAGCTGAAGTGTAAAACTCAGTTAAATTCAATTTTATTTGTATAGCGGTTTTAATAATAGACATTGTCACAAGGCAGCTTTACAATGTAGATTTAGATCCCTAAGGAGCAAGTCAGAGGTGACAGAAGTGGCGAGGAAAATCTCCCTGAGGATAACCAGACTCAGAAAGAAACCCATCCTCTTCTGGGTGACACTGGATGGTACTATAAAGACATTATTCAGTGTGTTGATAGGATGTTCAGTGTGAGCAAGAGTCCTGGGATAGGCACAGAACAGTCTTTATGATTACAGCAGCAGTTCTTGCTTTCTGTGTTTCTTCCTTTGTTGACGTGGTCGACCACATAACATTTCTAGCGTGAACACAAAAGCATCACGATGCATCCCGCACAGCAACAAAGGACCAACAAAAGACCTAATGGACTGCGTAGGTGCCCTAGCCAGAAAATACGCAATCATTGAGAAATAATTATAGTAGAGACAAAACCAGTAGATTTTCCTAGCTTCTTTCGTCATCTCTTTTCCTGCTCAATTATAAGTTTGTTAGCAGACTATGCTATCGAAATGTTTTAAACAGTCCCTACAGGTCCATGAGATAGGATTTGTGGGATAAATTCATTGGAAAACTGACACAATAGATGTGCGCGACACTCTTCCTCCAGCAGAGATCCAATCACAAACGGTCACTAGAGACAAATTCAAAATGCCAAAATGGCTGTGTGTTTCAGCTGTCCACTCAAGACAGATGTTAATACCAGGTATGAACATGGCCTAGAGAAAACAAAGCAGCCGCAAACTTAAATGTCTGCGGTCACACTCTGGTTTGTCACTGCTCTCCAGGAGTACGCTATATGGCTAACAGTATGTTGCCACAAAGCAAAGTCTATACAGACATGGTTTGACAGAACCCTGACCTCAGCCCCAGCCAACACCTTTGGGGAAACTTGGAAAGCTGACTGTGCACCAGGCCTTTTTGCCCGAGCTCACTAATGCTCATCTGGTTGAATGGACAAATCCCCAATGCCACGTTTCAAGGTCTAGTGGAAAGCCTTCCCAGAAGAGTGGAGGTTATATGCCATTGCCCATGGTTATATGCCATGGTTATATAAAAGTGCCCATGGTTTTGGAATGCAGTGGTCAACAAGCACATATGGATGTCATGGTGAAGTGTCCACACACTTTTGGCCATATACTGTATTCAGAGGTAGCAATGGGACAGATGTGTAGCTCATCTTCCAACTGGCAACATCTAATCCAGGTTAGGTTTTGGTTTCACGTTCCACATCTCAGCAGCTTGTGTGAAGCATGCTAAATCATGCTGCTCACCCTGTCTCTAGTCATTTTTTTCTCTGATCTCTTTGTTCCTTGCCTTCTTCCTTCCTTCTTTCCTTCCTTGCTTTCTCTTTGTGGCTTGCTTTCTGCCTTTCTTTCTGTCTTGCTTTCTATCTTTCATGCTTTGTTGCTGTCTGCCTGCAACATCTTGCAAACGCTTTTTGATTCACCATCTTTGAATTCTGTATTGAGGCATAGAATCACTATGTGTCATTATAATTTCATTATTTGTCACATAAAGTTCCATATGGAGTCTTTGCTTGTTTTACTGTCTTTCTAGTTATTTCATTTTTTCTGACCTCTTGGTGCTGCTTTTGTTTTTTTTTGTTTTTTTTTAAACTTTAATTAGACATTTATAAAAGTGGCCTACTGATTCCCTCAAATCCATTGTTCAGTAACTAGCTAGATGAAGTTGTGCCTGGAGTGGCATGAGGCAGTAAAATGAGTATTTAATTATACACTCATCCCTCTGATTAAAATAAGATTGCTCTGCTCGAATGCTGTGATGCGTGGAGAGCAGGTTAATCTATCAGGACATGCTCTACTTATCGGTTAAACTTTGCACTGGCCTCCTCAATTACAACACAATTAAGCAGTCATATTGCTTTACATAGTCAAAAACAGCACTGGCATCTTCTGTATTACTTATAATTCTTATGTGTTGGAAGACACTAAGATAAAAGCAATATAAGGCAACATATGGTGAAATATTGTACATATAGAACTACAAATTGTAACATCGTGGTTTAGTGTCTTAAAGCCAAACCCAAAAGTGTGATGTTTTAAGACGTTTATAGTTGCTCAGATGTCATGTAGTGATTTTACACATTTAATAATTTCTTATTTATTTGGCATCTTGTGAAAAGGAACTACTGTCCCACATATGAGTTAATTGAATGGGTTTATTGGACGGGAGATACAAATAAAAATATATTATACAACACTGCTGTTGAATTCGCAATTCTGATTAGTTAGAAGGTGTTGATTGATTTTCTATAGCGGCAGCTCTGACAGTAGTTTTGCAGGGTTTATATTAACACACTCACACACGGATTTGTATGACGGACGCTCCACATAAATTGAATTTAGAAAATGTAATTTTGATAAGTTTTTCTGTGAGGAGGGATCTTCTCTGTAACAAGCTGCGTTTGTGTCTTATTAACTTCAGTAGAGAGAAAATTATGCTACGGTATAAGAGGAACAAACCTCAGGACATGCTGTCACTGAAAAATAATAGACTCCAGATAGATCCTAGATTGGCATGCCCCATCACGTTTTATTACCTGCTTAAGGTAAAACACTTTTACAGACATTTCCTGCTATGTTTGTTTTCACAAAGATTCTATCAGCCTACCAAACTGGATTTTCAAGACTTGATGTTCAGAAGAGGTTTGAAGAAACAGGCCTGCCAGAAATGCAGTCTGTCAAAGACCGTATGCACCTAATGAACATGAGTAAAGTTCCTTAAGGGAAAGGCACGGAAGTCAGTGCTTGGAAAAATGATCTTGTATGGTGAGTTGCACGCAGAGCTTTATCTGAGCTGAACTGGTTTCACCTGAGAAGGCACTACGATTAAAGTGGTTACTAGTTAGGCATGAATTTATTCCAGTATCAACTGACAATGTCTGTAGTGTTAACAAGTTGTAAGCAGTAATTCAGAAAATTAGCTGGTGTGATTTGGCAAACACTGGATCCTCTTTAATAATAGTCCTAGCAAGTGAAATCCCTTAACCTAGCGAGCAACAAAGAGATAAGCGTTCATCGTCTGTCTACATATGCGTAATTTCAGAGACAAGTGACTATGCGACAATGCAAGAAGCAACATTTGAGACTTTCTTAATACTATTCAAATTATTTATGATGTGGTAAAGCAAAAAAACAAACAAATAGAACAAACAACTAGCTTGAGTGATTCCTCAGACCAACCCTATGGCACGTGTGGTCCGACATTTCTTCAGTTCCCCAATCATAACTTTAATTCCTACCTGTAATCCGTTCCCATTTACTGTTTGACGTGCAAAATTGGAGGAAAAACTTACACCGTGGTTTTATTTTATCCTGTCAAATACGACCTTTCATTAAGTGTGTATAGAAAACAAGCGAAATGTACTAGCTATGCTACTAGCTCAGTAGAGACACCAACGATGTCTACCTCTTCTTTCCAGGCTTTATTTTCTTCATAATGTCTCCATCAGGGGTGGGCTTTATGACAATATTTTCATATCACGATACTTAAGGACATTTCAATGATATGTTAATATGTCATGTTAATGTGAATATCTGCGATTAATAATATTCTTATTTCCAAAAAATTGGACATTACAAACACTGCCAAACACTGAAAATTAGGGAATGTAAAAAAAAAAAAACTATACTAAATTTGAACATTTTTAAAAGATTCAGTGCAAGTTTAACGCCAAGTCAGTTTCTTCTAATCAAATTCTCATTGTTATAAAAATACTGATGATATCCATGATTCCTGTGTCGGAAAAGTATACTGTGATATAATTTTTTCGCAGTATCGATATTATATCATCATATTGCCCAGCGCTAGCCTCCATACACATCTAATGATAGGCTGTCTATGACAGGATAAGATGAAACCACAGTTATAACTCAGGGGGAAGTGGGGAACTGAAAACAAGACCACATACGCCATTCATTTGAGTCGTTTGGATTTGTTCCTGTACAGCGTCATAGCTAATTAGCATCGAATCTAGAAAATCTCACTTGTCATGCTGCCGTTTTGTCACATGCTGTTGTCGCTGAAGTTGTCACGTTTTTGTGTCACGCACGTACATAGAAAATGAACAGTTTCCTCCTTCTTTGTCGCTTTGTACTGTGAACGCAGGGTAAGAAGCACACGGATGCCATTCTGTAGGTTTCTGTGAACTACAGAGTCATGGTTTGAGGGTGGATTTCAGTCAGTGATAAATCTGGGTCTGGTTTAGCGCGATAAAATGACCAATGGTGATGAATATAAAACTATACTGATTGGTGTAACAAGTGATTGCTTAAAAACTTTCTTTCAGGATGATGTTCAGTTGTGTGTTCTAACAGAGGCCACAATGTACATCGTTACAGGGATAATTTCAGTACACTGGGGATTTCTTTCAGCCAACATAGATGAAAAGAAAGAAAACACATCCTGAAACACATTAACACACATTTGCTGGGTAGAGCACTACCATAATTAGAGCACACCCAAATCAACAGGGTACATTTTAGTAATATAATAATAAGTTTGATTTATGTAGCACTTTTTATACATGTTAGCTCAGAGTGCTGTACAATCAGGTAGTACAAATAAATGATAAAACAGTAATGGAATGGACAAGGATGAAGTGAAAAATCAAGAGTTCAAAAATAAGCATAAGGAGATAAATAGACAAGTATAGAATTAAATTAAATATATATATATATATAATAAATTGAATGTAATAAATCATAAATAAAATGAAAGAATTTTAGAATAATGAAATAAAAATAAATATAAAAACCTTTTTTTTAAAGTTAAAAATAAATGAAACTATAAATACCAGCACAGAGGAATTACAAAATTTAATTAAATGCATATTATTATTATTATTATTATTATTATTATTATTATTATTATTATTATTATTTAACAAAGATTTAACATTTTTAGAAGGCTGAAAACTGTAAAATTAAATTAAAATTTAAAATGATCTGCAGTCCCCACATGCAAGTGTGCCTCATTTACATCTCATCTGATTTATAGTTGAGATAAATCTCATCTATAATACTTTAATAGTTTAACTTCACATGATTTTGCGATGACTGCTACAGTAACAGATGACAGAATGATAGAAACGATCATCTTTTGCATTACTACCAAATATTTATTTTAATATAAAAACACGTTTTTCTGCTTTGCTCTGGGTTTTAAGAGCCAGCAGACTTCAGAAACTGTACTTTCAGAGCCGAGCAACCTCAGACGAGAGCCGCTCCTTCTCATCATTTCCTCTAACAGACCTCTTCCTGTCTGTGAGAAAGCATCGTGTAAACAGTATGAGATTTATGCCGTAATTCTCAGGCAGCAATGATCTTGTTGAAATTGCGAGCCGCTCTGCACAGCTGGGTTTTCATGCACGTACAATGCATCGCATACAATATGCTGTTGCTTCTGTCAAAGCTTTTAGAAAGAGTAAAATAACGTGGCAGGGCTAGACGAAGAAGTTAGTCATCCTCTGAGCAATGTGTTTCCTTGAACTGTTCACTTGCCTAGTCATAGTCTTTTCAGTTTGGCCTAGACATCCTGTTGAAGTCAAGGGCATATCTTATTATGTTGCATGCCATGAAGTACAGCATTCCCTACTTGGGCTGTAGTGAGAATGATTGTGATTATGAAAATAATTATATATATGTCAAATAATTGTCATATATAATTATTATATAAATAAATATTATTTGTCTGCCACTTTTGCTAATATTAGCATAACATTTCTGTAATAATGCACCTATGCCTTATGAAGAAAAGCTAGTTACAAACACTAAATTATATTAAAAATATCTACTAAAATACTGAAATATTTTACTGTGATGCGGCACAACGCGGAATGAGTGCATTAATCGTAACCTATTGTTCTGTTATAGCCAGAACTACCTGTGCTGTTATACAAAAATAATGCCCACCTTCTGACCAATCAGATTCGAGCATTCAACCAGACTGTGGTATAAAGAAAGTTAATTAAGCGCTGTTGAATTCTTAATTCTGATTGGTCAGAAGGTTTTTTCTATAACAGCAGCTCTAATCGTAGGTTTTTGTTCAATTTCTCGTTCTAATGCGTTAGCGTTGCTAAGGAACTTATATCTACATAAGAGATACTCATCATATAAGACTAATAATAAATTTAAAATGTGCTGTTATTCAGCAAAGCAAAGCATATAATCACTGATATGATGAAGCTTTCTGTAAGATGTTTTCATTTAACATTTATGGAAGGAGTCTCCAATGTCAGTGCTTTGTAACAGTCAATACGTTTTCCAACAAGGGAGGAGTTTGTGCTTTATGGTTTCTCTGTAACATGACAAGCTGTGTTTTTTTTTTTTGTTTTGTATTATTAAGTTCAAGAAAGAAAAAAGCAAGGCTGGTGAGGGAACGACTGGTTATAATTGCTATAACCTAAGACATTGATAGCAGGAACTTGTTTTATGGATGTTCCACAACATTCAATGTAACTATAAACTGATAAAAAATATTAATTAATATAAAAAATATATTATTGACAGTGGATATATATATATATATATATATATATATATATATATATATATATATATATATATATATATATATATGTAGGATATATATATATAAATAAAAAAAATAACT
>CM075017.1:19180206-19217945 GCA_037576675.1 Pangasius sanitwongsei | reverse complement strand
CACACACACATAGATATATATATATATATATATATATATATATATATATATATATATATATATATATATATATATATATATAAACATCATAAAGTCCCCTCGCCATTTCATAGGTCAGGTGCGTCTTGAGTTCCTGCATGTATTCACAAACTGAGTGAATGTCTGAGCACAAACCGGAAAATGTTTCTTTAGCTGGAATGAATTGCCAATGTTCGTGAACCCAGGATATACAGTAATGTTTAATTTGTCTGATTTTTTTTTTTTTTTAATTAATCTACAATTGATGGAGTTTTAACATGAATACCCAGTTGAGGCCTTATCCTGCGATTGCTGTGTAAAACTCTGATGGTGTTTCTCCAGTATTTTAAAAGTTGTATTAATCCTTCAGACCCTTAAACTGTTTTTTTTTTTTTTTTTTTTAATTGAAGCACAAAATGGCACTTTTTAAATAGAAATCGACTGTGTGCATGTGTGTGTGTGTGTGTGTGTGTGTCATCTTTCAACCCCTGAATGTAGTATCAGTTGTAGATTTACTTTACTGTGATTTACTCTCATTATAGCCAACCCTTCTTCTGGTTTTCTTTCAAATATTCAGTCGAGAGTGTTAACCATAGCTATGCTGTTAGATTGCACGACAGACTGTCCACTCCTTTCATTTTTTTCTGTATGTATAATTTTCAGTACTGTGAGAAAAAATTGAATGCCGTAAAGGAACCGCTCACATTTTAAATGAGACTTTGTTCATGGATCATCTTTCTAAGCGAATCACTGTGTTACAATGCAGCACCTCCTCATATTGTAATAAAACATAGGATTATGATTTGATTATGTAATTAAATACAAGAGTTGGTAAAACAATGGGAAAGAGATATTATATGGGAAAAGTTTTCATAATTTTAAATATTTTAAATGGACTAAATTCTAGAGACCAGTCTGTTTCTATTGCAAGTATTGAACGCCTCACTTTAAGTTTTTAAACCTTACAAGACCTCTAACACATGACGGTCAGGTAAAAAGTGAAGATTTTAGATTTGTAGCAAACTGACTCAAATCAAAATGGTGCTCTCTAAGCTCCACTATGCTAGAACATCTGACAGTTCTTCCATTTCCATGCTAAACTCTACATTGCCTGATGTAGCAAACTAGACAAAATGTCATCCAGCTCCATATTACTCATAAAACTATGTAATGCTGAGTGCTTTCAGTTTTATTGAAGATGCACGTGTCACCATCTTTGCTCAATCTACACAAACACATGCCTTAAATCTAGAAATAGTAACTGTGGCAAATGCAGAAACATGCCAGTATCCATTGTTTCAGTGAGAAATAAAACACGATGGGGGGTGTGATGTTATAGGAAAATAATAAAAAAAAATGAGCCAGACCTGAAGTGGAGTTACCATTACCATGCAGAAGTTGATTATTTTCCAAGAACAGGACACCCTGAAGTCTTTTATTCCTCCCAACTGCTCGCAATTTTCCCAACAGTTATAATTTTTTTTATTATTTAAAAAAACAACACATCCTTTTTATCTGTTTATTGTTGTGGAACATCTGCGAAACAAGTTGTTCCATCACCAGCCTCTGTTTTTTTCTTTCTTTTAAAGTTAATAAGACAAAAAAAACCCAAAAAAAAAACACAGCTTCTCATGTTGTCGCGAAAGCCCAATGTCCATTATGGAAAACTACAAGTTACAAAGCACTGACACTGGAGACTCCTTCCAAAAATGGTAAAATAAACATCTCCTCAGCATGTCAACACTGAGACATGTGACATCCAAGTCCCTGTGATTTAGCTGTTACTATAGAAATGATAATTAGAATGAATGCATTAATATAAATCTGTCAGAGCCGCGGTTATTGAAAATGAATTAAAACCTCCAGACCAATCAGAATTCAACAGCACTGTGGTATAATATCTTTTATTTCACAAAGGAATCCTCTACATTTGTTGACTGAATACATCCTGGTTCTTAAAATGTGTTAAAAGTTCCAGTCTTAAAATGCATTGTTCCTCCTGCTTTACTTTTCCATCTCCAAAGGTTCAACAGCTTTATGATGATCTTTATTTGTCATGTCCCCCCCCCTTTGACATGGTCTCTAGTTTTGTATTTTTCTATTGATATGTATAATTATGTGTGTATTGCGATCTTTTGAGCCGTGTTGTCATCTGATCCTTATTAGCAGGCTTTGGAATACAGTAGCACCACTGTGGATCGATGTCATATTTAAAAAAAAAACACAAAAAAACCCAAAAAAAAAAAAAAAAACACATTGAATCCAAATTAGTTTTGTTTATTAGTACATTGTACTAATAAAATCTCATCAGTCTCTATCGCTTTACAACTTCGTATGTTGTGTCTTGAGTCTTTATTTCATGGTTTTAATAAGGATGTGTAGAACTGGAGTCCAAATTTAAAAGCTTTACTCCATCTTGTTCAGCAAATCCGTCAAGCAAGAAAACTGAAAGGTTGGATAAATCGTAAAATCATTAGATAGCCCCTTAGGCAAGTCAAAGCTCAACTGTTTTTGCTCAATCCCGTGTTTTGATTGCCTGGAAATCCAACTGACTAGGGTAAAAAGTGGTAGTTAACATAATTTAATAACACATGGCAAGCTAGTAGGCTAGTTAAAAGTATTAGTACAGACAAAGAAAAATGAACAAGTTAATGGTTGTGTTTGCAACTTTGACAAAAGGTCAGTAAGTTGGTGACAAATATTTCAGCTATGAGCCGTGGCGTTCTGTCCTTGCATTACTTGTAAAAGGTTATTCGAGCGTAGCTAATATCTTTATTTTCTCTCGACATGTTTAACCACAACGTAACTGCATGTAGTAATCAATACAGGGTGTCCCAAAAGTCCCCATATGCAGGGGACTACGTATGCCAGCATCCACATCAGATGTGATGTCCACTTCTCGATTTCCAGTCTTTTTGAATTTGTTAAAAAGTTTGGCAATAGTGTCGTGTGTGATGTGCTTGCCATGTTTCCTGTTAAAGTCCATTGCAAGTTTGTGACAGCTTCCCGATCCAGCCATGAGAATGATTTCAGTACGTTCTTCTTTTGTCAAAGGCCATCTGAAAAAAATATATAATATAAACTAAGTATGAAAAAATTTGGAAGATATTTTGCGAAAAAGTGTTAATTTCCCCTGTGTGGAATATGGAGACTTTTGGGACACCCCGTAGAGTTAGTTGACACCTTTGTGCCAGACTTTATTTTGCTTAGTTTTCGCATTGTTTCGACATACCAGCGTGCTCCTGATTCTGGAAATATCGTCTGTCATCCATTCGCACTAATTAATCCACCTAGTAAAAAAATGTTCTATAGTCAAAAAGATGGTGTGTGTGTAGATGGTGTGTGAAAACTTTTGCAAAGGTCAATAAGGAGTATGTTTTTTTTTCCTGGTTGAACCTACTTGTCCGCTGGAAACTATGAATTTAAAAAAAAAAAAAAAAAAAACAACTCCAGACTTAAAATCTGCTTGTCTCTGGCACCCAGGCTACTGATTTGTCCAAACCAAACAACTGTCTTTAATTTGTACAAGCAGCACTGTTCCAAAATTCAGATAAATACCAGAACATTAGCCAAAATGGATTGATTTGTTTATGTCACACACATTTGACTACTGGGGAAAGAATTGTTCTTGAAAAAGGAAGTTGCTGCAGTCTATTTCTAGATTCAATAAATTATGTATAGATAATGGTGTCCGATTGAAAGCTTCACTGATCCATGTGATAATGAGAGTGCAAGCTATTTTTTTCTGTTAAAGTCTTGTATTATTAATGTCATTGTGTTATTAAGTATTAATAAATCCAGTATATGTCACTTGATTATAGCATGTGCTTTTCATAATGCTTGAATTGTACAATAATCATCAAATCAGCTGAAGTTTCTTCATTTATAATAAAAACACTATAGCATTTCTTCCTTCTGACCCTATAAACATGGCAATTAAGATTAATATTAAAGAGCTGGTTTTTTTTTTTTTTGCTTCTATTTAATATACACTCACTGGCCACTTTAATAGGAACACTTGTGCAGCTGCTCATGCATGCACTTATCCAACCAGCCAATCATGTGGCAGCAGTGCAAAGGATAAAATCACGCAGATACAGGTCATGAGCTTTAGTTAATGTTCACATTAAACATCAGAATGGGGAAAAAATGTAATCTCAGTGACTGGTTTGGATATTTCAGAAACTGATGATCTCCTATTATTTCATGCACAACAACTTTACACAGAATGGTGCGAAAAACAAAAAATATCCAGAGAGCGGCAGTTCTGCAGCCGAAAATGCTTAGCTGATTAGTGTCTCTAGTGACTTTTTAGGCATGTATTACTAATTTCCCTGTAAAAGAATGGGCAGCAATGTGACTGTCTAGATTTGGTGACTTCTTAGACCGCTCGAGTGAGTTTATTTTTCCAGCCCACATCATTGCTGCTTGTTATATGAGTTGAAAGCAAGTTCGGTCGACTCACCACCGGTACGTAAGGCCTGACCGAGTTGTGCTAGTGTGTGCCTATGCTCCCAGGGACCAATCACTGATCACCATTTTTCCCAACGACCAATCACCAGTGACCAGGTGTCTTCAGACAATATTCTTTCTTTGTGTAATGTTTTGATATGCAAATGATCATGATGATTTAATAAATATATATGCAAATAAGTCTATGATAACTTCCAGCAATTTCTGAGCATGCAATATGTACTTTCCCCTGAAAACAGCCAACACTGGTGTGTGTTTAAAGGATAAAAATTTAATGAATTTAATGAAGCTTTACCACTCAATCATATACACCTGTCTTGTTTTAAATTTTCAAGTTTGTAAATGATCAAGACCATGATCAAGTCTGTGAAGGCCTTTATAATATCATGTTACAGCAAAACTACATTACTGCAAACCAAAGGAGGATTTTGTGGAAGTCTGTGGAAGTTTCCACAAATTGACCACACAACACTTAGTAAATGGAGTTTCATATCAGGGGCTACACTACATGGTTTAAAAGGGTTTTTAAAGGTTAAATGGTTCTAGCTTTCTAAAGGAAGCTTTTGTGAAATAGAAACCTTGAGTTATAATCCCATGTGGAAACGTTAAGGGTTCTTCTACAGAACAAGCCAAAGAACATGTTAGTGTGCTAGATGCTACATGCTAACATTTTAATGAGTGTAGTGCAGTTACATAAACAGTAATACACACTAATAACAAAAGCCTAAATTGTGTCATTAACTAGTGACTTAACCAACTTTTTTAGTGAACTGGTACTGCTGGTGTAGTTTTTTTTAGGCAGCAGTTCATCTACTTTTACTCAAACATGGCGGCAAACTAAACTTTTACGCCGCCTACGTGGTATCAACCAACGCACTGGAGCAGGCTAATTCCACTAGGCTTTAGTTTAACACAATTATGCTAATTATATCTTACAACTTTAGAAAACTGTCCCAAAAGGCAAGCTTTGCTTATAATAATACTGTAATTCTTTAATATATTAACTAATGTTAATTGAACACTGTTATTTTTTATCCAAACTGAATTCTATCAACTGCACTGGTAGCTGTTTAGCACGCTGAAGGATAAAGCTCCATTGTAAAGGTGGCGCTCTGCGCATTTCGCTTGCGACGCGCCATAAACTCACAGAAGAAGACAAAATCCCCTCATTCCTACAGAGGCACAAAAAGCTTTAAAGCATGCTACAGATTGGCACAGGATTACGTGGAAACGCGGGATTACAAACTCTTTAAATGTAAGACAGCCTGTTTAACAACAGACCTTCTTCTAATTTTGGGATGCAACAATATGTTTTATAGGTAGGCTAGTGAAATGCAGCTCTTTGAAATAAATGAGGGTTTGTAGGTCGCAGTCATACAAACGGAGCTATTTGAATGCGCATTTCATACGCATTGATGAACAACTTAAAGTCTCGTGTCATTGTGACATTTATTGCGGTTGGATTCCTTCTTTTACATCTTTGAAACAACTCCTGAATTTCCAAACACTCCACCTTATATTGCTGGTCTCAGACATGCTAACTGTGGGTACTATCGTTGAGTCGTAAAGCGCTGTTTAGGAAAATAATACAACTTGCCCAGGAACCTGTAAAATATTCAGTTTAAACGGAAAGTCTATGAATGTGCTTGTGTTATGCTCGTTCCGGGGCCCGGGACAATCCGGCTTCTGATGCTACGTTATTGCTATAACAATAACACTGTTTATTTGTTTGTTGAATGGTTAAAAAATCACTCAGGGGAGCTGAAGTTAGTCTTTTAAAAATGTTGTTGTCAAATATTAATATCTGCTGCTTGCAGTGTTGTGTGTGTGTGTGTAAAACATATTTCAGCATAGAGATTGTAAACCGTGTTAATATTACCACTAACTGAAAGTTAGCTGTTGCTGTTTAAATTTGTCTGTCTATATTAGTTTTAAATTTAAATTAAAAAAAACCCAAACAACTCACAAACTGGAACTGAGTAGCTAGGACAGCCTTGATTTAACTGCTAGATTCAGTGTAATGATGTAATGAGTGAGTGAAAGTTCATTATTATTTCATTACCTAATAGTATCACGTGATCAGTGTAACTCTAGTTGACAAGATTTATTTATTTATTTATTTTAATTTGCAGTCAGATTATGTGCTAAGAAATTGAAGGAATTATTTAAGCAGCATACATTCAGTTTGCCATGCCCATGTGCTGCAAACCTAAAGAAACATGTGATATGTTATCTGGAGAACTAGCACTACTTGGCCAGTAGAGGGCGCCCCACACTTGCCATATTTTATTCTGTAGCTGCAGCCTGTTCCTGCTTCAAGGCTTCATGGTGGTGTTTCATCTGAAGAATATTTCTTCATTCATCTTTAGTAATTGCTTTATCTTGGTCTGGGTTGTGGTGGATCCAGAGCCTAGGAGCACTGGGCGTGAGGCGGGACACACCCCATTGTACGCCCTCAGACCATCATAAGGCACCATTTACACACACAAATGAATATTATGGATAAAACTAAATAAAGCTGGTTTTGTAAATTTCACTGGTGAGTGTGGAGTCATGCTTGTGCTAGCCAGCCATGCTGCTCAGTGTACATGTGGCCAATTTTGGTCCATTTGAATCACATTCTTCATGATGTAATATTGCTTTTAGCACAAACTCAGGCTTCAGATTGGAGAACCATGATGATTTCATAGACCTAGAATTCTATTTGGGGTTTAACGTTCAGAAAATCAAGGGGTCTGTGCTTCGTATGACGCAGAAACCTCAAGTGACTTCCTTTCTTTTCTGGTCAAGAGCAATAAGGATTGATTTTTTTTGTCAGCAGCCATTGGCTTCCTGCTGGTGAGAGGCAATGTCGGGCCTAAAGGTAGTATGGTGAGATGTTGATTGTGCTTTCAGAGTTGTGTGATACACCAGTGGAGCCTGGCTTATTATTTGGTTCTAATGTGTCCAGCTTTAAAAGATTCTCCCAGGTAGGCAAAGGGCTTTTCTAGTTACCAGACATATCAAGTTGGATCTTTCCTTGGCTTGGTTTGATGGCTGTTAATAATGCTATTATGTAGATGGTGTATATGTAAGGAATAAAACACAGCGTGGTGTGCTGTTATAGGAAATAATCAAAGATCTAGTACATCCCGAATTGTTTCATTCCTCTTACACAAACAGGAATTTGCCGACAATCAGCTTACAATTTAATAATGAATGGCACGCCATGCTTTTTATCCATTTATAGTTACGCTTAATGTTGTGGAATGTCTTACAGACAAGTTAGTTACATTTACATTGAATTTATTTGGATGACTCTCTTATCTTACAGTTGCAACAGGATACAACTGAGCAGTTCAGGGTTAAGGGTCTTGCTCAAGAGCCCAAGAATGGCAGCTTGGTGGTGCTGGGATTTGAATTTTGACCTTCTAATCAGTAAGCCAGTGCCTTAGCCATTAAGCCACCACTTCCATGTTCCTGTTAAACCAGTGTTCACCAACCCTCATCCTTGAGATCTACCTTCCTGCAGGTTTCATCCCCAACCAAAATCTAACACACCTGTTTTAGTTGGTCAAGATCTTCTTAAGGCAATGATTAGATAGTCAGGTGGGTGCGATTATGGTTGGAGCTAAAGTCTTCAGGAAGGTAGACCAGGGTTGGTGACCACTCTGTTAAACCATCGTTCCCTCAGCAGAAAAGTACAAGATAGGAATGTGTAAAGTCTTCTGTCATGAAGACTTTCCCATGGTGGAAAACCTAATGACTGTTATCAAGCACTGAAACTGGAGACTCCTTACATAAATGTTAAACAAACATTTCCTTAAGGAAAGCTTCTGTTAATAAGCTTTGTTTATCAACAGTTATACATTTTCCTTTGTTAAATAACAACACGTTTTAATCCATTTATTAGCTTAAGATTACGTCGAGTGTCCGCAATACAAGTCCTTGTGAAATGATAATCTAGTAGAATTAGTGCATTAATAAAAAGATATCGTTTGAATAACAGCTGGACTCTACTCTCAGAGCTGCTGTTATAGAAAATCGATCAACACCTTCTGACCAATCAGGTTTGAGAATTCAACAGGACTGTGGTATAAGATATCGATAACAAAGGCTTTCATATCAAGTGATACTCGATACTGATCCTGCCATCTTCTCAGTAACTGACTCAACTTGCTGCAAGCTTCTGTTGAAAGGTTATGCAAAACATAGGCGTGATCGTGGCATATTGTGTCTCGTGTTCACATGAAAGATCTGTGTAGTGTCAGTCAAAGTATCTCGCGTTCACTGCATCAAATGTGGCAATGGATTGGATCAATAAATGTCAAACGAAATCCGATATTAATCCAGAGTTTCATGCCAGTATTGGATGAGATTGGTACCAAGATTATAGCTAGTTACTTACTATATAAGTAAGGCAAGTAGCATCATTGCAATGTACTGAAAGTCCATTTGTAGAAGGAATTATTTTTGCTGAATCAGGCAGAGGTGCCAACATCTACGGTTCAGATGTAGCACTTATGATTTTTGAGCTATGATTTACGTTTTTTTTTTTTTTTTTTTTTTTTTTTTTTTTTAAGCTTACTCTGGCAATACAGGAGACACAAGAAAACTTTTTTTTTGGTCAGGCCAAATGCAAATAAAATTCCCCTGGCACAAAGGCCATTTCACTGTAGGGGAAAGGATGTGAGATGTGAGAGAGACTCATTTGCTTCAGTGGTGGTTACTTTACTTTCATGCAAACATTTTCTATGTGAACTTTGGCCTCTAAATTTGAGAAACTCTACTTTGTGAACCATTAGAAAACAAAAGGACAGGGCTGTTGCTTTTTGGTCAGTACCAGTTATGCTTTATGTGGGCATTAATGCTGTCTTCTCTGCCAACACTAGGGTTTTTGTGGTAAAATTTTGCATATTTTTTTCTGACCGTTAGAAATTTCTTGTTAGCTACCATGCGCTACCATTTCAGACAGTTCCGTCAGCATCATCTGTAGATTTGGTGTATTGTTGGCACCTATGATCAGATAAACACGCGGGGAAATTTTACAACCATGCCAAATGTACGAACACTTGTGGTGCTTATGATGGTTGATTAAATTGTCTGAAATGGTAGCTCATTGTTACGGTCATGAGCTAGAGGTCTATATGTAACAAGACTGCCAAAAAAACAATGCTTAACCCTCAGTTGCTCAGCTGTGTGTTTGGATTGTATCTTGTCTTAGTGGTAGGTTTCAGGGTGCAGTGTTGACATGAACATTGAAATTAATGCTACACATGTTTTAGTTGCTATTAACCAAGCAGTTAGGCCATGTGGTCAATTATGCCATGCATCACTTATACCAGATTATTCCAAACCTAGATGTCGGGTTTGGCTAAAACGGACATTTCAACAATTTTTCCCTCTTGGTTTGGGCAAATTTACAGATTAACTCCATTCAATTGAATCGCCCAAAGATTTTTGCAAAAAAAAATCCCAGCACACTGTGCAGCATTTTGATGCAAGAATCAAAGATTTTTCAAAGTTGCTAAACAAGGAGTTGGTTTTGACAGGAATAAGCTCCGAGAATATTAAGTCATGCTGGCTTGTTGAGTTTATTGTTACATCTGTTTCATACTGTTTAGCTTCTCTTTAACTTGACTTTAGCTTTATGTAATGCTTTATGTAACACTGAGAAGTTAGGTAAAATCATGATTTCATGATTGGATTTGTAGTTGGATTCTGAACAAGTCCTCTTGACTTAGGTTGATGCATCTAAACTAGCTTGAGGCGTCTGACATGTTAGCTTTATTGTTACTTGATTTGTTATGAATTTATTATGAATATGTAGTAAAGGTGTTTTTACATCAAGCTCATACTTTGCGATTTTATATAATCTTGTTATTGCTAATTCCTGTTTTAAATGTAAGAAAATAATCATTGGGATCTTTACTCATGTCATGTGATTTATTATTATTAGGTGGTTATTATACAATTGTGTAGTACATTTTAAAAGTATCGTTATCAGTAAAATACTTGCTCAAGACAGGCAGATCTTGGTTTGCAATCATTGCTGTCCAAACATACATTTATAATATATATCACGCTGCTTTGCCTAAGATTGGTACAGATATGCAGAAATGTATGATATGTGTAACAAAGCAAATTTTTTTGAAACTCGGTTTGAACACAAAGCCCTGTTTATAGCTGCATGACTCCATAGACTTGCACTGGCGTACATTGCCCCTGCTACTGTAGTACTGACATACCAAAGTAATTAGCCAAATCCTGAAGTATTTCACTTCACATGAAGCTGGCTTTACACACAGGGTTAGGGTGTGCCTCATTGCTTCCTAAATTATACAAATCTGGACATGGCTCATAAGTGATAGAGTTGCAATACAATGCCATTATCTGTAACTCTGTCTATTTAATGCCTTAAATAGGGCATTGCCTAAACCAGAAGGGCTAAAAAAAACAACAACTTTACAACTACATCCCCAGAAACGCTGGAAAACTCTGGTTAGAGTTAGATATGTCACTATGGCATATGAATTCTGGCTCTGACAGTTCCTCCACCTCAGCTACATCGCTCGAGTTCGTAATTTGTATCAACTAGAGATGCAATGATATCGCAAGTCTGGACGTGCTGTTTCTTTTTCTCTAGTAGGTGCTGCAAAGTAGTGTAAATGTTACATGTGTAAAACTAAAGGCCTCACGTCATGTAGCCTACACAGACTAATACCGAAACCGCCCTGACAATTCTGGCCAGCCCCCAAAAAAATTACATTTAAAGGTTTTATTGCAATTCAACTGAAAGACGCTGCGTCTATCTCAATATTTATAGCCTAATCTCATTGCATTGTCACTTCTTCACTCCACTGAACTAATGTTGGTGGGGAAATAATCGCTGACTCATTCAGTAAGTTTTGCTCTGTTGACTGAATTTCTTGTTGTTAATGTCTTTTTACTAGGTCATTTAACATTTTAACATTTTTAGATTTTATCCATTGTTGTCTGTACAAGTGCTCTTCTTTGTTTTGATGATGATTTGATGGTTCTGGTGTCTGATTACAAACTGAGTTGATTAGACTTATGTTTGTTTTGCTATGGCACGTAGCTATCTAACATGTCAAAATATATTTTCAGCAGAAAAACTACATTTTCCATCAAAATTGACAATAGGCCTGCCACAGCTAAGCGCAGTGCTTGGGTTATACTGCTTCAGGAGATCAGCAAGAGATGCCAGAGCAAAACTGTTTAGAGTTTTAAATGTCATAAGCATGATTTTATGGTCAGTGTGGAACCTAACAGCCAGCTAATATAGCTTGAATAAGACTCTCACCTTCTTTTCATGGTGAGAATGTGGGCTGCTATATTCAGAATTTGTTGACACTTGTGTATGGTTGAAGTTTCTCACCAGTGTTAGCAAATGTCTTATTTTGGCTATCATTCTCAAATGCTAATATGCAACTTTATAAATGCTATATAGTTAGGAATCAAATAGTAAACCAGTGTCTTGGATTACACCAAGGTCATTGACTATAGCCTTTGCTTTCACAGAATAGCCATCAAGTTCTAGGCAGAAATCAGCAACCGTATTGTGGGTAGACCCAACATAGTAGTTCTGTTTAATCAGAATTTAGGAGGAAGGGAGTTTCTGATCATCTAGCTTTTGTGTTGCTGAATGTAGCTAAGTTCATAGACAAAGAAGTGATAAACGTCACTGCTTACTGGTGTTTATTTGTAAAAATGCATAGTTGTACCAAAAGTCAAGAAAAAATGGCTAAATTTAACCTGATCTAATATCGAGATTTACTTCTATATAGAGATGATCGGCTCCAGTTATAGGAACCCATTGCCCTGGCTTACTATTCTAAAAATTATTGCATTTATAAATTAAATTTATTACCATTCCTTGTCTAATAAGGTCTCTTATTATGTGGGATGTGGGAAGTCAACAAATGGCAGCAGGATAAATTTAATTACCTGTGTATTTAAAATAAACATCCATATCTTTACTGCAACATATTCATCTTTAGTTATTTAATATAACAATAAAAACTAATGTATTTTTGCTGATCTTTTTTGGAGAACAATTGGGCCTATACAAAATTAAGTCAGCTTACTTATTTGTCATAGAACACAAAACCTACTACTTTTATATGCGTCATGTTTTGACTATTGCCAAATGAGAATTTTTTTTTTTTTTTTTTTTTTTTACAATGGAAACTTGGTTTGAAGCCAGCACTGGTGTTTCAGCACTACCCCATTCTTAAGCACAGACATGAATCTCTATTTGATATGCTGGGCCTCTTTTCATTTTAGCCATAAAATAGATGTTCACAAAACATTTTTCAGTCTGCATAAAGTCTGAGATCAAATTCAACATGCATTCTGTTATCACCACCACTAGATCCACACACCATTCCATGAAAATGGCTGCAGTGTTGTGGTTTTTTTCCTGCTCTTCCTTCTTCGTGAAGACCAGCAGAGCTCCAACTGAGCATGCCCAGAGAGCGCCATGTCAATGCTTTCTACAGAGAGTTGGTCATGTGACCTGAGAAGGGACGGTGCTTGTGCGGGAAGCTAGACTTTAGTCAGTGGAGCTTTACTCTCGCCCTCTTCCTCCTCTTCCCCCATCAATGGAGACCCACAGGCTATGCCAGGTACTGCCATGTTGCTGGAGGGCTCAACATAAAATAGCAGGATTATTAGCTTCTCTGTTTTGCTGCCTCTCTTTTGGGAAAGCCAATGCCAGACATACAGCTGATCATTTATTTGATTCCCGAAAAAAATAGGCCAAGGTCTATCTTAGGTTGCTTTTTCTCTCTCTGTCTTTTTTTAATGCAACTTCTCATTTTTCATTGTGACTTTGGATTTCTATTTGATTACAGGTGACTGATTCGTCATTTGATGTGTGCATGGGTACAGAAGCTGATCAGAAGGCCTTCCTGACAGTTGTTGGACAGAGACTCTTTGCAGGCTCTACCAGATATTCTCTTGTACTTCCTGTGACCCTGTGAAAAGGAACAATGGTTTTTCATTGTGGTTTCTTGCATTGGGCAGAGGTGTAGTTTGAGTCAGTTGTGAGATCTGTAGATCAAACTATTTGATATTTGCCAGGCACGGCAGCATATTTTCTGCAGCTATGAGGAAGAAAAAAGTGGCATTTCTTTGGCACTTGTTTTCCCTCTGCAGGCTTCTAGTGAAGGTGTGCATTGAAAGGAGGCTTGTCCGCAGCCTTGTTGTTGTTCCTTAAAACAAATAGTTAGATTTGTTCAAATGATGTCTCAAGACTTGGACAGATGGGTAGTCTACTAAAGCTAGACACCCCCCCACACCAGTGATAAATAGTTGGAAAAGTTGCCGACTATATTATGGTAGATTATTATCCCTGCCTTTGTGCAGCCTCGTGGATTGAAGATTCAGTTAAGTTGAAGCTTAGAGTTGAAGGTTATTCTGATAAGGGCTTTGGCTCACTCTCGCATGCATAGACAGGTCTATTTTCATTTTTGTAAGTTGGGTTTTGTATGTTGTACATGGCTACTTTGCTGTGGTTCCTTTATTGGAAAAGTCTTAGTGAGGTGTAGAAGAGCACTGTTTCTCCTCTTCCTGTTAGTTCTCTCTCAATTGCTCTCCCCTGCTGTATCCCTTTGTGGCTCTGTGTCTGTCTCTTGCCGTACAGCCAGCCAGTCAGGCAGAAGGATTTGTGCATGGAATGGTAGGCATGAAACTGAAGATTCAGCTTTTTTCTTTAGATAAACGTGACGTGGGTAGCGCTTTCACTACGGTTTACACGTAATGAAACACCTCATGAAGACTAGTGGCTCTGATTCAGAGTAGTGCTTTGCCTGGCAGTCTGACGTGAATTCAAAATGGCTAATGGGGGGGGTGGAAGGGGGGACTCTGGAGCATGCTCCATTGGTGCGCTTAGTCATCTAGTGAAGTGTTGTGGTAAAAAAAACAAGGCAATTGGTATCCTATGAATGATCATGGTCTGCATGATTAAAATGTTTTGAGGCTTTTTAATAGCCATTTTAATTTGGATTTCTTTCTGGATTTTGAAAAGGTTTTGGAAAAAGTGTGTTTTTTTGTTTTTTTTTTTATTCTACAGTATAAGCAGGATTAGAAGAACATACTGTACCAGTTCAGTAAACTAGATTGCTTTGAAGTTAGTCCTGCTTTACCCTAAACTTAGAAACGCAAAGCTTCTAAAATGCATTTGAGGTTTTTCTTTCTTTTTTCTTTTTATTTATAACCTTGACACACGTTCAGTTTAATACCATTGAGTAGAAATGATACAGGTCAAGAGTTACAAAGTTAATTAGTTAGTTAGTTGATGCTGGTCCAGAGATACAGAATGATTCCTATTCCTGATGATTCCTAGGGCTGTGTAGAAGCCAAAGGCTTGGATTAGTCAGGCTATTCAGTCTATCAGCAGCTCCCATTTTTCACTGTTGTAAATGTTAAAATCATTCTCTGTTTTTGGCCTTGAGCACAAGTCTCTCATGACAGCCCTGCCCTCCTCAGGCTCAGTGGAGATAAAGACCTCTGGGTAGACCAGATGAGATTAAGGATAACTCACACTCTTGGTTCTGCTTGCTGTTGTTGGACATCACGTTCCTTTTGCCTGCTCATACATCTGCTATATATTTTTTTGCCAGCAAAACAAAATGGCAGCTTGCTTTCATTGGTGACCTCCTTTAAGAAGAATTAAATAAACATTGAAATTCGAACTGACTGAGCATGCTCAGTTGGAGCTTTAGCAAAGCTGGCCAGCAGAGGGAGCTGCTAGGTCACATGACCAGCAAGCTGGGTGAATGTCTGCATACAGGAGGAGGTGGGGAAAAAAAAAGAAGAACAATCTGTTCGAAGCTCTCGCTCAGCCTTAATGGAGGCCCTCGGTAGAAAGCAGGTATGATGCTGCTGGAAGAGGACCCTTAACAAAGGAACAAGACCTCAAGTCTCCATCCTTGCTGGCTCTGAGTATTTGTTGGTTTTAGGCTGTGCTTTTTTCCACCATCTGCCTTTTATCCCTCCATTCATGTTCAGACCATTGGGAGTGCTAGCTAGAGGGGGAGTTCTCTTGTGACAGCCTTCAGACAGAGTCATGCACTGGTCTGGTCCATGGATTGAAGTAGAGACCACTAGGTCTCTTACCAGTGGATCTCAGAACTTGAAGCTAAATGTAGTTGCCTTTAATTCTGGTACAGAGCTGTATGAGCAGTCAGATGGCGTGGCTTAAATGTTGGCGGCTTGGGAACTTGCAAAGGGAGAACCCAGTGGATTACCACAGTCTGGTTAATGAGTGCATAATTAGGTTTTGTATTAGGTTCTGTGTTAAATGGGAGGCAAAGAAGACAACTGGTCTCATCTCTTGGAAGTCTCAAGTCTTGGAAGAAGATAATCGTTTAAAATGCATGCTGTCTTTCATTCGTTGCTTGAGAACGTTCTCCTTTGTTATTTCCTGTGTTCCCTTTTCCCCTATGACTCATGATTACCACAAGAATGTTGGATAAGAGGAGAGAAATGGTTGCAGATATGCCATGCTGTTAGCAGGAATATAATTGATTCGTGCAGGTTTGGGCCTGTTGAGCTAGCCAGGCCAAACTAAAACAATGGCCTGCTGAACACAAAAAAAATGAAGAATTCTGTTTTTTTTTTTGTTTTTTTTTTGGTGGGGGTGGTTTTTGGGGGTTGTTTTTTTTTTTTTTTTTTTTTTTTTTTTTTTTTTTTTGGAAAACTGCTTGCAAATGAAAGCGCAAAGAGGGACTTTGTCCTGGCTGAGGAACAAGAAACAGAGCTTATAACTATCCTGATTAGTCTGCTCAGTGTTCTGCCCTTTGTTGGGGGAACCATTGAGATGAGTAAAGAATGCAGAGCCTCAGGTGTCATGGACAGTGGTGAAGGTTATTTTGCATCAGTACTGAAGACATGTCTTTGTTGCAGCTGTGGCCTCCTTTTTACGCAGTCGTAGTGTTGATGTTGACACATGTTTCTGTGTGTCTCACATGATTGCCTTTGCTTTGCCTTCAGTAAGTCATCATTCTGTATCATTGTGGCGATATACAAGATGTCTCTCTGTGATCTTGTTTTTATTTTGAAAAATGACCAAACATGATTAATTTTTTTGTGAGTCTGCTGAAGGTTGTTGGATAATTTCATGATTTATATTATAGAAATATTTTTCATTCTTCTTTAGATGCCAAGTGTTTGTGGCCAGTTCTGCACTAGCATGTGGTCTGTGTTTGTATCTCTACTTATATTTCTTTTACAGTTGTTACTTTGGTGTAAGGAAGTTCATTTTTGGAGTGCAATAAATAAGAAATGGACATATTCCAGAATCTCAACTGGAACAATAGGACAAATTTGTTGTTTTTATCCATTCAAGGGAATTTATGAAAAATATTGTTTTATAAAAAAAAAAAAAAGTCCACCTAGTCGAATGAAAAATGGCTTGTGTTGCCCCAGCACTTGAAACTTGAGCTGTTTTATTTTATGCCATTTATTTTTGGAGCAGCAGCATGACAAATTCACTCGTCCATCAGTTGAGGAAGAATGGTAATCCCAAACAGGCTTTTCAAGTATTCCCACATGTGGAGTAGTTTCTAACCTGTACAATTAGGCTAATTTGTGTAGCTAAAATTATTATGATTCATTTTTTTTTTTCTTTTCCAGAAACACTATTGACACTATGGGGAGTCAGTCAGAATTGATAGATGATCCTCCATTTGCACAAATGCTACCCACACATTCCTTCTGCCATAGAAAAAATTCACTGTATCCTGTTGTATCAGTAAACAATCTGGTTACGAAATGGCGGTTGGGAGCAGAGGCCCTTCCCTCTTTCTCTTGTCCTCTATTGGAAATGTTCTCTCTTTGGCCTGTAGGGGGGGGCTTGGGAAGAAGAACAGGACTACTTCAAGGCAATGTTTTTCAGATATTGATCTAACAGAGCCAAGCTTTTTCCTCTCTTACTTCTGCTAGATGAATATAATGCTGAAAATGAAACCATAGTAGTAAATTGTTCATGTTGCGGAGAGAAAAGTTCATCCCTAATGTATCAGTGTTTTAGATTGGGGTCTTCTCTTTGAAAGTGAGAGGAGATCAGCTGTGGAGCTACACTGATGTCACATTATAAGCAGTAGGGATGTGCTGATAAGGAAATTGGTGTGGAGTTAAGGTCAGGTTTGAACCTGTGGGACTAAAGTATGGAGGTGCTGCCACTTACTGGATGTCAGACTCTAAAGTTCTGGACATATCAGTTTCTTTGTAGCCCCTGTATGTCTTTGAATATAATTTACGCATTTATTTCAGCATCAGGTTTGTTTCACCCAAACAGAATTCATGGTATGGCTGGTTCAGTGCTTTGTATGGTCTGAAGGACCATGTTTGGCTAGTTCTGTGTTTGAAAATGCGATTACATCTTCAAGATTGATTTTGGTTTAGTGTCACCTCAGTTTTCGTGTATTGTGAAATTTAGTCAATTTATTGTACTATTTGGAAAGAAGATTTCTGACACGTCAAATAAGTAATGTCTGTAATGATTATGATCGAATCGCACAGGATCAGAAATTTCTAAACACTAGAAATCCCATGCATATTACATACACCTTCATTTAATACCTTTATTATAAGTGCTTGTTGGAAGCCTTACATTCATGCAAGCTGTTCTTGATCTTACCCAAAACTCCCAGAAGTGTCACTTCTCTGACAAGTAATCTATATTTTATTGTTCTGTATTTTAAATTCAGACAGTACTTGGTTTTTGGTTAATTTTTTGGGCCGGAGACAATGGGGGAAAGAACACTTTCTGGACTGTCAATACTGAAGAAAAGTGCAAATCCTCTTTTCCCACAGGATATACTGGAATCTTTACCCAAATGTCAGATCAGACAGGATTTATAGGCTGTTACCCAGGGTTATTTCTACTGGTCATTTTATTGAACGTAATTTACGGTGTAACCTTTCCAAATGTGTGCACACACAGTCCATAAAAATTCCTGACATGACTGATTTGGAAGGGACTAAAATCCCAGAGATACTCTGGTGATAATGACATTACACCACCGCCCCATGTTAAACTAATCCAATCTGAATAGAATTATGATTCAACCTGGATATTTTCACTGTTTTGATTGTTCTGTCTTTGAATAGGAATAGTGCAGCTTTTTTCATGTACAGGATGCAGTATATACATTGGAGGAAGGGAAGCCAACAAGGTTGCTGGATAAATTCAGATGTTAGCTGTACAAATCAGTAGTATTAAATGAAGGTATCAAACCAGCTCTGGAGCAATGTTCCAGATGTTTTCAAGGATTGATTTTCAGTGCTTTATATATAATATAATACATATATATATTATATTATAATTTTATTTTATTTTTTTCCTGATATGAGCTAATTCATCAGGCCTTTGGTGAAAGCAATATCTTGGCTCAAAGAGAAACTGAGATAGACAGCCTTATCCAAAAAAAAGTTTGCTAACACTTTTCTTTGTGGAAAAACAATGGTGTACCTATGTTCACAACTCTCGATTAAAGAGGAAGGACATCAAGACCACACTGGAAGCTAGAGTTTGCTGAAAGAGAGATTCCTTTTGGAGTAAGTGATGCACCCTTTGCTCACGGTTCACTTTGACAGCTTCTCACATTGTCATTTTTGGTTTTGATGGACCAGAACCTCTCAGGGTTGGTTAGGTGTGGGGGGGACTCTTATTATGAAGTGGCTCCCCTTGTGGTGAGAGAGGGAAACAGAAAGAAGGACCGACCTTTGTTGAGAGAGCAGCTCCAACGAACGGCAGCCATTTTCTGTGTCCTGTGGAAGGCAGCCAGCGTGGCTGCCAATCAGATGAGGAGGTTCTGGGGAGCAAAGGCATGGCTGGGGGAGGGGCAGCCAGGGGAAGAGCCTGGATTTTGCTGTAATTACTACACCTTCTGACCTCCTTCCTTTGAGCA
This sequence comes from Pangasius sanitwongsei, assembly GCA_037576675.1. Taxonomy (NCBI): domain Eukaryota; kingdom Metazoa; phylum Chordata; class Actinopteri; order Siluriformes; family Pangasiidae; genus Pangasius; species Pangasius sanitwongsei. Next base: position 19,198,536 of record CM075017.1, on the reverse strand, counting down.
TGGCTGCTGAAAATCACTACAGTAGATGTTGAAGGCTGGCAAGTGAGTGAGTGAGAGTGTGCTATGAGTGCTTGTATAACTCTAGTTGCTTTGCAGTTGCCTCAGTAGATGGAGCTACTCGCCTGCTTCTATCTTTCTCAAAAGACAGCAAGTTTAGCAGTTGCTTAATGTTTCTCAGGTTTTCTTTAGATTTTTGCTCATTATTGATCTTGTTAATGTTGACCTGTTTGTTTCTGTTGCAGTCTCCATGCATTCCCTCTTTGCTCAATGGTCCTGGATTGATCAATGAACTCAGAGAGTATAGATATGCTTGTGCCATTTTGACTGCCATCCTACAGGGAACAAGCCCTGCTCTGTGTTGAGCAGACCGGCTATGGCAAAATCATTTCTGAGCCATGACACACCAGACTGCTTTGCCTCTTGTGCATTAGATGTCCTCTCTTTTTAAAGTTGTTTGGGCAAGGAAGGTTCAGTGTCACTGCATCCCAGCAGGACATTGTTTGTGTTAATTAGATCTTTGATCACTGGTATCTACACCATTTTCCCTGTATGTCTTGAGCCTTTGTTGAGAGATATTCACACTGAGGCATCAAGAGGTTCACTGCTGTTTGTTTTTTTACAAGATTGTTACTAGACGTTGACTGGGGAAGATCAGACTTTCTGGTCAAAGGCCTTGCAGCTTGTATGTGAAAAAAGGAGTTATTTGTTGTAGTAGTGCTGGTTTTGTCATTTGTACAGTCAGGACTCTGGGCAGGAACCAGACCAGTTCTGGAGATGAGGCACTTCCTCAGTGCAGGTTGGCTGAGCAGCTGGGACTCTACAGTAACTGGGCCAGAGGCCAAATGCAATTATTCGATACAACAGGGGCAACTAAAAAAGAGGGGGAGAGTGTGTGGAAGGTAGGATGAAAGCAGGGGAAAGTTGAGAGACATTAATGGTGAGTCTGAGGAGATCTGGTTTTAGAAGCATATCTTCACATTCTGTTAGCTCATGTTTCAGTAGGAAACACAAATGAACATGGCTAATCTTGCATCCACAAAATATTGCTTTCCTGTTTTGTTTTGTTTTCCATTTACATGGAATTGGGACTGATGTTCTTGATTAATCCTCTTGGGTGGTACAAATCTCTCATGATCATTTGTACTCAGTATACTTCTTAATAATCCAGCTGTAAAAGGATTCACTATTCCAATGGAGTTTTTGCCAGCCAATCAAAGCCCCTGTTGTGTTGTTGTGTTGTTGAGATGCATTCCCGAAGGATGAGCTAGTGACTCCGTGTTTTTCCCCTTCTCAACCTCATGCAGACTGATCAAATAAGATGCTTTTGAAATGTATATGATGAGCTAATCAGAGTTTTGGTTGTGGTTGATACTATTCTTCAGGGGGAAAAAGGATTTGATTTTGAGCATCTTTCTTTGAAATTGCAGCATTTGCAGCAAATTGTCCTGGTTCTCACTGTGTGGCATATATTTACTCATACGATGTAGAATATTAGGACCTATAAAACATTGCAGATACAATAGGCCTCTTTTTAAAGGTAATTGAGTGTATTTTATCAGTCTTGTGCCATTTTTATCCTAATTATATTGTTTTTTTCCAGCCTGCTGGTTTGGTCAAAGGGATCACAGGGAAGAGAGAACCAATGAAGACTGAGATTATGAAAGACTCACACAATGAAGTAGAAAAAGGTAACTTCACTTTTGATTTTATTGTTCGTCTCTACAACTCTGTGATTATTATTTGATCCATATGTTTGTTTTTCCATGCACAACATACTGTTTTGTCCTTTTAGGGCTTGAGGAGCCCTCAATCAGGCGAGTAGAACCTTCCAAAACAGCAGAAGAGCTGAATGGGACCTTTAAGAGCACAGAACCCAACAAAGCTCAGCAGGACCTTGATGTCCAAAGGTCATCCACCCAATCTCATGCCATGGAGAATGGACTCTCAGAAACTGATCCTCCACACGGCTCCACAGTGGGCAGTAATGGATATATTCTCAGTAAGGCGCAGGACGACTCGCCAGCTACCCAACACAGGACTAACTGGTCCCCTAAGGGAACTTCGCCCGTAGGGTACGCAGCTAAAACACTCCCTCTTTCAGCTACATCCCAAACCCAGGGCCAGGGAGCTTTAAGGACTAATACAAGCACAGGGCCCATTTTGGCAGAGGGGCGCTTGGAAAATGAGACTAAAAATGGCACTGCTACGAACACGCCTCCACGTGTGACAGTGCACAGAGCACGCAAGACCATGTCCAGGCCGGCCTCGAATCACGCACTAAAGGTAATGTGTGGTTCAGCTAACAGTTTGAAACTTATTCCGTGAGGTGGATAAAGATTCAGAAAGCAGATATAAAACAAGCCATTCTTCGTGGAGTCAGTAGTATTATGAACCCAAGATCTGTAGAACTTGAAACTTGAAATAAGAAAGGAAAATTGAGCAACACATTCATTTTCCGTGTGCATGTGCAATGCAGAGCCACGATTTCAGTGGCAAGCAACAGCATGACAAGTGACATTTGAATTTTCTCAATTCTATGTAAATTAGATATGACATTTTAAGTCATCCAATCCAAACGATTGGCTCAAATTCATTCCTTGGACCAATCCTACAGCATGCATGGTCTGATGTTTCTTCAGTTCTCTCCTCACAGCTTTAGTTCCTAGCTGTAATTAGTTGCCATTTACTTTTTGACACACAAAAATGGAAGAAAAACTAAGTAAGAATGGAAGAATAACCAGGGTTTCATCTTATCTTACCATATCCGACCTCTCAATACCTCTCAATATATATAGAATATTTATAGAGACTTTACAAAGAAAAATCAAACCTGGCCAGCAGTAACACAAATTGTTGATGTAGCTGGTGATTGCACATAGCTATTACATTTAGCTTGTGCTGCTAATCTGCCCACGAAGCAAGTACGAAGTCTGGCACATAACATGTAAATCAAACAACCACTTTCCTCACTGATCAGTGCATTATTTATTTTGCGATTTACCTAGTTAGCTTTAGAAGTTATATGTAGCTGCTACTGTATCTCTGGACAGTGCACGCCAACAAGCAACAACAGTAGCAGTCATAACACGCCCAAACTACAAGCGACACCAGAGACTTGCTAGTTTAAAAACAGGGTTATTTCATGATCATCTGATTTTGCTGTGATGTAAATCCAGAGTTAAAGTGATGCATTTGATCTCTGCAGGTTTTAAACAGGGAAATAAAAGAGCCAACCGTAGTGAAAGGTGAGAGTGTGGACAGATCAGAAGCTCAACCGCCTGTGCAGGCTCCTCCCACTCAGAACCAGCTACCTCAGAAGCAAACTGATGCCACACCAGCACCAATCACCATACCAGCCAAGCCACACACAGGTTACATACTAATTTCCCATATTCTTATCAGTTTTCAATACAGCAGGCACTCTGACTCTTATTCTAGTGAGCTCTGGAAATATTGGTGCCCTTCATGAAAACTGACATAAATAAATAACATCTAATAACTGTTATTTTGAGCATAATCATTTGGGGACAGTGTACAGTGTTATTTTTAGCACAAATAAAGAAAGCTTTCTAAAATAGTTCGGATTTTAAAATTACTACCACCATTAATATTTAGTGAAGGCTTGGATAGAATAACAGCACTGAGTCTCTTCCTGTAATAGATCTTGGACCACTCCTCCAGACAGACCACTTGAACCTCCTTTATAATTGTAGGTTTGTGTAAAAAGAAAAAGAAAAAACTTGCAATAAACAGGTTGCCTAAGTGTACACACCCATTTATAACGCAGCATGTGAGTGCTTAGAATTAACCAAGCACATTAGAAATTCAAATGTTCAAAAGTAATTGTCATACACCTGTAATCAATGAAAATGATTCTGGCTCCCAAATGGCACAGCAGAAAAATGTCTGCCCTATTGTCTGGAAATTTGAATCCCGAAAATGCCACAGTTGTCCATGGCCAGAAGTCCAAGAGAGCAAAATTGGCCGTACTCTCAGGGTGGGAGGGATGGCATACTCTCTCTGTCTCCTGTCACTTACAGTGACACTAGGCAAGTGACATCTGTGAGTGTATGCAGCATTCCTCCGAATGTGTGAAGCTGCATGAGCAGCATTTCAGAAAGATGCGGTGGTTGGCTTCTCTTATGTCAGGAGGAAGCACGCGTTAGCCCCACCCTCCCTGGTTGGCAGATGGTGTGTGATATGGTGACGTGTGAGAATCGACTAGATCTGAGTGATTCTGATTAACCCCAAATAAAGTTCAGCTTGACTTCTTCTTGAATCTTCATGGTTTCATTCGTCTGCTAACACCATGGATCACAAAACATGTACGGGATCTCATTGTCTTGATCAGGAGAGGGGTACAAACGAATTTTGAAAACGTTAGATATACTATTGGACACCAGGGAGGCCATCATCAACTAGTTGAGAAAATGAGGCTCCTCAGTGACATTACCAAGAACAAGATGTCCCTCCAAGTTTAATGAAAGGACAAGACAAAATATTATCAGGGAGGCTGCTGAGACCTATGGCAACATTAAAGGAACTGCTGCAGGAAGTACTGGCTGGCAAGTACTGGTTACTTCCCACATGTGACAACAATCTTTTGTATTCTTCAGATCTGGGCTATGGGTAGGGTGGCCAGACAAAAGCCTGTTCTCATGAGGAAAAAAAACATCCAACCTGACTAAATATTGACAAAACATGCCAAAATGTGTTATGGTCTGATGAGCCCAAGGTAGAACCTTTTGGGCATAATTCTGAAAGATCTGTTTGGCACAAAAACAAGACGGCTTATCACCCAAAGAACACCATACCCACGGTGAAGCATGGTGGTGGCAGCATCATGCTCTGGGGCTGCTTCTCTGGAGCTGGGGCTCTAATCAAGATATGGGGAAACATGGATAGCTCCAAATACCAATGTATTTGGCCATAAAACCTGCAGGCCTCTGTTAGACAACTGAAGGTGAAAAAATATTTTCACCTTCCAGCATGAAGACCCAAACCACAAATCCACATCGATAAAGGAAAAAGATCAACATTTTGGAATGGCCCAGTCAGAGCCCAGATCCAAATCTTATCGAAGACTTGTGGAATGACTTGACGAAGGCTGTACAAAGGCCATTTGATAGATCTTGGTAGATATCCACTCTATACTCTGAAAATGTAGTGTTCAACATTATCCTCACTGGGAAGGTGTATGCTCATGCCTTCTCTTCTTAGCAAACTTTTAGACTTTTGAAACTTTACACGTTTTGTGGTCCATTGTGCCTAATGGAATTGGCTTTGTCTGTCCATTACCAGATTGTGCATGTCGATAGCCATCTGTCTATTTTTGTTGAAAGCTTTTTAGTTTTCCTCATTGTGATATATGACAAAGGGAGTTTACATGTGAGCAACCTTGGATAAAGTCTGAAATATTAAAAGAAACAATTATTAACCTAAAATTAATAGAGATTTTAGAGTAAATATTTTGAAGGGTGCCGGTACTAATACAGCTGACTGTACTGTCATTAAAAAAAATTAACTGTAAATGAATTAAACTGGCCTAACTGGTGGATGTTATAATGGGGGGAAAAAAAAAAGGAAAGAATCAGACACACGTCAGATCTTCAAACTGGTTTATTTGCATTTGGTGATGTGTTGGTATTTGACTGCAGACTTTTGCTTACTCAATAGCATCTGTGTTGCGGAAGAAGAAGAGAAAGATGGGAACATACAGCCTTGTTCCCAAGAAGAAGACCAAAGTGCTAAAGCAGCGCACGGTGCTAGAGATGTTCCAGCATGTACCCCAGTCTCCTCCCACTCCTCAGGTCAGCATTTCAGACACACCAGCTCTACTTAGAACCTTGGTGTATCTGTGTGTATAAGCTTTGGTTATTTTTGTGAATTGCTTCACCAGTAGGTTCCGCTGAGGACGTTCAGTGTGGCATGCGGAGGTTCAGTACAGTCTTGACCCCTGCTTGTGCTTCGTGTTTTAGTCGGAGTTATTTTGTTGATGGGTGTAGACTGTGGATGTTTCTGAGCTATCATGGTCTTGTGGGTACGTTCAACAGGTCTCTTTGCAATCCGTTGCTCTGCAGCAGCCAAAAGAGGCCACGCAGGTGAATGGGGATCGAGCGGAGAACGAGTCTGACGAATCAGAATCGGATGATGATTCCGAAGATGATGAAGAGACGACTGGAAAAGAAATGGCTGAAACATCTCAGGAGGACAGCAGACTGGCTTCAATCCCACAGGTGTGGACTTATTTTTCCTCACCAGCCTCACCACCAGAAATGTAGAATTCAGTCCCATATATGTGAGAGGGACAGTTTGGCTGTCAGCTAAGTCTTCCTCTTATAACCTAAACAGTACTGACTGGCTTTACTAAAATTTAGCATCAAGGTTTTTAAGTTTATCACAGCTCCCTAGGTAGAAGAAAAAGAAGACGACAGATCTGGCCTTCCTCCTCCCAGTTGGTGATATAATAATGAAGTCTAATGCTAAATTGGTTACTCTGAAAATAATTAAAGTGTGTAAATAAAGTATAAGTCAGGTGGTCTGGAAAAAACATCAATGTTGCTCTGGCTGAATTCTGGCAAACAGCCAAAAATAATGAACAATCGGGGTTTTGATCACAATTGATCAGAGGGTTTTCTACCAGTAATATCCTGTACTTGGATAGCTCTACTTTGTGAAAACATAACTATATTTTACAAAAAGGACATGCTTTTATTTAGTCTAATTTCTAACCTTGCCCTGGCTGTCTGCCTGCAAAGATCATGTTGTGTAGGGAGCCAGTTTAACAAACACTAGTAAAATCAGTCTGCATGAAGTTGTCTAAAACCGTGGTGTACTTTTAAGTGTGATTTCTTCACACAGTGAATGTCAGTCTTTGATAAAGTAGCTACGTGTCATAGCAAAATGGACATAAGCCTAATTAATTCTCTTTGTAAGATACCGGCTGTACAAAAATGGGACTTCACCGGCTGTAAAAAATGTCAGAGATGCTCCTGTGCCATCACGTCATCAAAACAAAGATTGACCGACCTACCAAAATATGTTAAGTTAAGCCAACAGAATTCAATTTACTGAATTAATCAGCAAATATTTCCACACTGATGTTAGCAAGAACAAAGGTCAGTGGAGTGAAGAGTTTATAAATACAAATTAGGTTATAAATGTAGAGATAGGTAAGAGTGTGTTTCGGTGGAATTGAAATTAAATCTTTAAATGCCCCTTTCTCCCTTTTCACTTTTGGAGGAATTGAAAATGCTAGAACTTTACTTGTGATTGAGATATATGACAATTATATATATTTTATATATATTTTGTATTTTATATATATATTTTGAGAGATATATTAATATATATAAAATAAAATGTTGACCGTATAAGGGATTTTCCCAGACACACACATTTGCTTGTTGTTTATGTATGATTTAGCTTGGAGAGGAGCATGAGTCTGAAGAGACTGCAGAAGAGGAAGGGGAAGAAGAGCAAGATGAGTCAGACTTGGTGAGAACGCCAGACATCTTCTCATCTAATGATCTAAAGTTGTTGTTCTGAAGCAGTCAAGCAGTTTCCATGCCCTGCAGTATTTCCCGTCAGCACAGAATTCATTAAACTAGTAGCGCAGTGGTCTACTCATTTTTGTCTTTTTGTATGCTATTAATACCTAGTTCATGACTAGTAATGTTTTTTAAGCGCACATCTGGGGTCTAAGTTAAAATACTGTGTTATGATGAACTTTGTTAGTTACGGATTAGGGCAGAATTTGTTTAAAATGTATTTTGTCTGCCTCAGAGTTCTGAATCCAGCTTAAAGAAGAAGGTGAAAAAGAAGGCCAAGGCAGACAGTCCTTGGCTCCGGCCTGCCAGAAAACGTAAAAAAAAGTTGAAGATGAAGTCCACGGAAATTTCAGGTAGAGTAATATCTGTAAGTCAGTGTCTAGCTTCAGAAGTAACATAATTAGTTGAATGGAGTCCATCTGTGTGCAGTGAAAGTGTCATGTGATGTCAATATAAATACCCCTATTTCTGGAAGGTCCCAGAGTTTGTTAGAGAACATGCCTAAACAAACAGCATCAGGAAGACCAAGGACAAAGTTCAATTAGGGTTTAGTTATTAAAAATATTCCAAACCTTCCACATCCCACAGAGCACCATTGAAGTCATTACTGAAAAATGCAAATAATATGGCACGAGTGCAACTCTGCTAAGAGGAGGCTGTCCAATAAAAGTCAGTGACCAAGTAAGGAGGGCATTAGTCAGAGAAGCAACCAAAGCCAAGTTTAACTCTCAACATGATCCCACCACCAGCATGCTTCACTGTGAGGATTGTGTTCTCAGGGTGATGAGCTATGTTGGGTTTCTACCAAATGTAGCTGTTTTTGCCAAGAGCAAAAAGTTTCATTTTGGTCTAATCCTATTAGAGAAGCACATATTTGCTGAGTCTCCAAAATGCTTTAGGCAAAGGCGTGGCACAACTGTGACTCTGCCTAGAGAAAGCTGTCCACCACAAGTCAGTGACCAGGTAAGAATGGTGTTAGTCAGAGAAGTAACCAAGAGGCCAAGGTAACTTGAACATGATGCTTGTGTTCCAGGTTGTAAGGGGATAAATCCTTTTGCTAGATGAAGGTACTCTAAGCCAGTGATCACCAATCCTCATGCTAGGGGCACTAGCTTCCAGCCAAAAAGCACCACAGCTGGAATGGTTTAATTCCAGCCAGTTCATAACCACTTCCAACCGGTTAGTTTAATAACCAGTTCCAACTGATTATGGCTGAGACTAAACTAGACTAGAGTTGGGTCTGGTATTTTCCCTGAGTTGTTTTAGAATGGTGCTAAGTTCTCTCTGTCTCTGATCTTCCAATTTCAGGTATGAATGCCCAGACTCAGTTAGAGATTTCAGCCCAAACTCCTGCTCCTCTCCCTGCCCCTGCTGACCAGGACAAAGAGTACACAGAAGTTCCATTAGAGTCGCTTAACCTGAAAGCCCAGGATGCCTTGCTGAACAGTGAAAGCACGGGTGAGACTTGACTGCGTTAATATGACACCATATACTGAACTTGGGGCTAAGGATATTGGAATTCCAATTTGACGGCTGTTTCCTTTGTTTTTTTTTTTCTAGTAAGAAGTTGAAAATACTGTAACAATTATTAGATATTTATTGTTCCCACGCTGATGATGACTCATCAGTGGAGCGCTCTCAGTGCAAAGAGGAAAGGATTCCCCCTGGTGGTGATGAATACCACCACCTGTCTTCAAGGGCTATTTTTTTCTACCCCTATATACCATAATTTGTTTGCCAGTCTAATACCATGTACATAAAGATAAATAGTATGTACCACCAATAATCATATGTTCACATATATTTTATTTGGTCTTGCACTAAAGCTTCTATGTGAAAGCATTAAGGATGTCACCTAATTGCATGTCTGTCAAATTTAGTTAGGAGGCCTGTTTGATATTTTTGATTTGTAGAACATGTAATTACATTTTATTCAGACTATTATTTTAATAATGAAATGTTTTCAAGGCTTTTTAAGCATTTACCCTTAAAATAAAAAATTATAAGCCGTAAATAAACATGTATAGCTTCTCTTAAATAAAGCATATGGTGTGTGTTGTGTAGAAGCCTCTAGCACAGCACAGAGTTCAGCGGCGGACATGGTGCAGGAGCTTCCGCTGTGTAGCTGCCGCATAGAGACACCCAAGAGCCGAGAGATCCTCACTCTGGCTGACAGGAAGTGCATGGCAACCGAGAGTGTGGATGGACAGGTGAGAACATGCAGCGTAAGCAATACAGTAGCTAATTTGGACATAAATTCACATATATAGTATGTGATGATATGATCTACTGTCAGAGGTCCTGTTATAGAAAATTAATTAACTCCTCATGACCAATCAAAATCCAGAATTCAACCCCGCTGTGGTATAATAGACATGGACATCATACTTCACTTTGATGTGAACTTAGTAGTGCATGTTGACTTTGCATCTTTACTCCCATGCAGCTGAGTCGGTGTCAAAGCGCAGTGCTGAAGCACGAGATGATGAGGCCGTCGAACTCTGTTCAGCTGCTGGTGCTGTGTGAAGAGCATCGCACAGGGATGATCAAACATCAGTGCTGCCCTGGCTGTGGCTACTTCTGTAGGGCGGTGAGTGTGCCTGTAGCTTTGAGCTGCAGGCGATCGTTGATTCATTTCCTTGCTGTTGTCGGAGATCTCTCCAGAAGCTTAAATAAAGTTCCTGAATCACCACGTTCCCGTACTGTAGGGAACCTTCATGGAGTGCCAGCCAGAGGTGAACATCTCTCACCGCTTTCATCGGCACTGCGCGTCAGTACTGAAAGGTCAGAGCTTCTGTCCACACTGCGGCGAGGAGGTCAGCAAGGCCAAAGAGGTCACTATCGCCAAAGCAGACACCACCTCCACAGTGCCCCGGAGCCAGAGCCCTGGCATCCCGGCGACTTCAGAGGGCAAGGCAGACACCACCACTGGAGGGTATGGGTATACGTGTGCACATTAGAACAGCATTTAGCTTTCGTTAGAAGTAAATCCATGATCAAACACCAGTCCGGTGGCAGTGATGTATAGTATCTGATCCTTATCAATCAGATGAGTGTTTGATTTCAGTTAGCGGTGATGTCTAGAGGTGTGCCTAAGCAAAGTTTATTTTTTATGGATACAAAATATTATAGTAGCTAATGAAATCCATCACATCTTGCTAACTTTTTTTTTTTTAGAAATTTGCTTTAAGTGTATGAGCCATTTAAATAGAAACCTAATGACTAGGCAGCTCTAAAAGCTTCAATTTATGGACCTCATTTATCAGACTGGATACAGACGAATTTATTAGTAAATTGCTCACAGGAGCTTTTTACACAAGAAATGTGGGATTTATGAAAATCCAGTTAGTTCTGAAAAATGTACGTATCCTACAAGAGCTCATGAGCCTGTGTAAATTCATATTCAAAGCATATAATTGGCTTGAGCTACTGCGAATTGATCTATATGGATTACGCTGCCAAGTTTATATCACTTATTTATTTAAATGAGACAAATGAATTTAATGAAAATTTTCTGAAACTCATTTTGTTAATGACTTGAATTAAACAATCAAAAACAAATCCATAAATTTATATATATAAATAAGACAAATAAGACTAGCCATTCAATTAGGACAAAAGAAATGGCACCCTATAAATGACGAAAGCGTTTGTGTGTCTGTGTTGGCTGATGAGCTGCAGTGGCTGACTGCAGGTTTACTGGAAGGTTTAGCGCAATCTGTGCTTAGGGATGGTCTTTCACTGTTTAGTCATTATTTAGATATTTTCAGGTTTGGGAGCTTTGCCGGTTTAGGGAGGATTGTGGGCATCACTGAATTTAAAAGAGCTGTGCCCTGGAAAGAGCTTAGTAATTTAAGGGTGATTGGTATTTATGTATGAAGCAAACGAGCATTACCGAAACTTTTATAAATCTGGCAGGAATCTTTAGTTTTGTGTGACTATGAAAAAATTTAGACACAAGTAAAAGATTGATAAACGATACCCAATGTGTGTATGATTTTAGGCCGTCTCGCCTCTCATTATCGGGAGAAGGAAAAGCAGACAGCACTTTATCCAGACCTTCTGAAGCTGGGAATGGATCACTCGCCCCAGAAGCCAGCAGGCCAGAGCACGTGGGTGCAGAAGCTGGAGCTGGACCCCCTATAGCACCTCCTAAGGAGACTCTGGAAACCATTTTGTTGGCACTGGATGCAGAGAAGTAAGAAAAATAAACTGAATTAAATGCCGTTTGTCACACATTTTTAATTTGTAATGATGTATCGCACTCATGCCATATTTGGCTAAAGTATAAATGGTATGAGGCTAATAATAGTTTTTTGCTCATATTATTCATAATTAGGCCTATATTCATGATTGACACGAAGCCTATTTTGTTTCTCCTTTTCAGGCCCAAGAAGCTTCGCTTTCACCCTAAACAGCTGTACATCTCTGCTAAGCAGGGGGAGCTGCAGAAAGTCTTAATGATGCTTGGTAAGATGCTGTGTCCTTACTCAGCCACATAGCCTTTTACACCCTTCATGCCGATCACCGTTATGATGCAGATGGTTCTCTCTGTTTTTCCAGTGGATGGAATTGACCCAAACTTTAAGATGGAGAGCCAGAGCAAACGTACCCCTCTCCATGTAGCAGCTGAGGCTGGACATCAGGAGGTCTGCCACATGTTGGTCCAGGTCAGCATTAGTGCACCTCATGTATAGGGGATTACTCTTAACCATGTGCTTTAACTCTAACCATCCAGGGTTTTATTTACACATTTAAAAGATGGGGTTGTTTATATTTGCATGTCAGGCTGGTGCAAACCTGGACATATTTGATGAGGACCAGCGCACACCTCTGATGGAGGCCTGTGAGAACAATCAGCTGGATACAGTACGCTACCTGTTGAGAGCGGGAGCCATCGTTTCCAACAAGGTCTTCAAGCTACACCATGCAGTTAATATTATAGCACACTGTCTGTCTATCTGTCTACCTGTCTGTGTATCTACTTGTCTGTCTCTGTATGTCTGTCTATCTTTCTCTGTCTCTCTGTGTTTGCCTATCTGTCTGTCTCTTTCTCCCTATATATCTGTCTTCCCATTTATGTCTATGTATCTGTCTGTCTCTCTGTTTCTATCTGCCTGTATGTCTCTTTGGCTATCTCTGTCTGTCTGCCTGCCTATCTCTCTCTGTCTCTCTATCTGTCTGTTTGCCTCTCTGTCCATCTATCTATATGCCTGTTGACATTGATCTGCATTTTGAATAAAAACATAAAATTCTTCTTTTCAATCTGCCATGTTTTTAGGATGCCGAAGGCTCTACGTGTCTCCACCTTGCTGCTAAGGCTGGACATTTGAATATCGTAAAACACTTGCTGTTTACAGGCCTTATGGACATTAACTGTCAGGTAAAGAGGAGATCAGTGTATGTGCATTTTCCACCATAGACATGTCATCGGGTTCTAGTCTTTAGACTTGTAGCTGGGGATCTGGCAGTCCTGCAGTTGTGCTCTTATCTGCAGGATGACGGTGGCTGGACAGCAATGATTTGGGCAACAGAGTACAAACACGTTGAACTGGTCAAGCTGCTGCTATCTAAAAATGCTGATCCCAACATCAGAGACAAGGTCAGTGTGGATCTTCAAATCTGAACAAATCAAATTGACACAATTTTACTATGTAATATTATGGAGCAGCCTTATTGGACAACCAGAATCCTTTTTTTTTTTCTTTTTTCCCCTGAATCACTGGAAAGCTAGAAGTTACTCAGAGGATAATATAGTTCCAGTTTTTAGCATAAATTTGTAAATGCAGATTTATCATGCTATTGAATGAGAATATGTAGCTTCTCAGTGTTGTTTATTAAGTTTAAAAATATGGCTGGTGAGAATCTCCTATTGCTTGTTGGCTACATTAGCCTCGTATTCTTAGAAACAAATGACAGACACCAAACATGTCTTGGCTGATCAACTACATTTAGGATCATTTCTAGCTGGATCTTTTTTTTTTTTTAAAAACTTGCAGCACAGCTAAAGCACCACTCTACTAGATTTATATTTGAAATCATTGCACCCATTAGCTTTATTACCAGTCAGCTTTTTGAGATATTATGTACTGCCTGTTCTGTTAGGAGGAGAATATCTGTTTGCACTGGGCAGCATTCTCTGGCTGTGTGGAGATTGCTGATGTTCTTCTGAGTGCCAAGTGTGATCTTAACACAGTTAACGTGCACGGAGACTCTCCATTGCACATCGCATCGCGGGAAAACCGGTTGGATTGTGTCACGTGAGTGCAATCTGATTAGACACCCAATTAATGCTCATTCCACTGGATTGCATAATGTAAATGCTTACAGTTCAGAAGGCACTTTTGCTCTGTTTGATTTGTGTACCTTTAAGTTTTAGTAGAGAGGGGCATACTGTGCTGGAGTGATGGTCCAATCCGTTCAGAAATTTCAAATTAGAGTATGTATAGGAACTGGCATCTTGGCGGCAACTATGCTAGGTGAGGCCAGTTATATCGCATACATTGGCTTCTGGAAAAACTCATGAAGTTGCCAGACAGGTCTCTGATCTGCAGTGGAGAAAACCTGTGCTTATTGCAGCAGCAGAATTTCAGATGAAGAATGTAGAGGATGCTGTGCAAAACTCTCCATGATCGTCCAAACGTTTTTGCGCTATTAAATTATTTATTGTATTTACAAAATGTGGATGATGGTGTAAATAATAGTTTTCTACTTTACAGCGACAGCCAGCTACTGTTATCATTATTGTGATTAACAAGCTTTATTAGATTTAGATATTATAATTAAAATATAGTTATAGGATGAGGCTCCATGATTTAGTCATCACATAAACATGCCACTTGAGCTGTCAATCATCATAAATGATGGCATATAAACCTCCATCATAGTTGATGTGTTGTTATTTATTACACATATATGGAAGGAGTCTCCAGTGTGAGCCCTTTGTAACAGTCAGAGGTAAAGCTGTTCAGGAGAGAATATGTTGTGCTTTGTGGTCTCAAGAGAAAGGAAAAAGAAAGGCTGTTGAGGGAAGGACTGTTTATAGCTGTAATAACGTAAGTGATAAGAGGAACTAACTTTCATAGGCGTTCCACAACATTAAATGTAACTATAAACAGATAAAAAAAAAAAAAGGTTGACATGTCATTCTTTAATGATTAAAAATTGTAATCGATGGCAAATTGCTCTAAAGATAAGGCAAATCACGTGCTTTGATAGGAAAAGCATCAAAACCAAAGTGATGTCTGTAGTAAGCTTCTCAACAATGGACATCTCAACTTTATGCCAACTGCAGGTTGTTTCTGTTGCGGGGAGCTGATGTAAACCTGAAGAACAGGGAAGGAGACTCGCCACTGGAGTGCTGCAGCCAGAACTCCAAGGTGTGGAGCGCTCTGCACGCCAGCAAGAGACAGAGAGAGGCGAGCGGTGAAGGACGCAGCTCAGGAGAGAAGCTCCTCAACAGGTAGCTTAAACCATCATGCTGGTATAAAAGTAGCATTCCTCATTTTAGTTGCTAGTCTGTAGTACAGCACTGTATCCCTCAAACCTCACGATGTTGTGTCACTTTTGTCTACCACGTCCTCATGCTTTTTTTCTTCTTTTTTTTTTTTTTTTTTTTTTTAATAATAAATCTGGCTCAAATGTATATACAATCTCTTTCCAAAGTTATACAAGTACAACAAAATATTTACCTTCCCAGATGTGGCTAACTGAAAGTTTTCTATGCATTAGCCCAATGTCGTTGATTAGTGAGCCAGCTAATGCAAAATAAAGAGAATGCAAACAGCCATCTCCACTTGATCCCCCTCTGTGATGCCACTGAAAGATAGGGGAAGATAAGCTTAATTTCATTTTATTTTAATACATTTTCTTATAGTATTTCTCGTTTTGCTTTGGTTTATTTAGGGGTTTTGTGTGTTTTAGTTACTGATTTACTTTACTTACTTTCTTTATTTTACTTACAAGGCCTACTGGCTTACTTGACTTCCTTTTACTTACTTTACTTCCTGAGTTACTTTATTTACTTTCTTTAATGACTTACTGGCTTGCCTACTTTCTTAATTACTTAATGACTTACTTACTGACTGACTTTCATAAACACATTTTCCAGGATACTTTGGTGTTTATGTGTTTAGTGTCAATGAATGTAAAATGTCTCATCTGCCTATATTCAGGGATATATCTCGAGGTTATGAGAAAGTACCTGTGCCGTGTGTGAACGGTGTGGACAGTGAGCCTTGCCCCAATGACTACAAATATGTGCCTGATAGCTGTGTCACCTCCCCCATGAACATAGACAAAAACATCACTCACTTACAGGTAAAGCAGCTTGTATCGTCTCTATTGCAGAGAAAGGTGTGTCTGCAGAGCACAAGACTGGTGGGGTGTGTCTTTGAGTGGTATAGATGAAAGTCACACCATTTAGTCACTTCTGCGTTGATATGCTTTTATTTTGGATATCCATAATTATTAGCACCTTTTATAAAAATTCAAAATTTCACTCAAGCACGATGAGGAAAATTTGAATCTATGTTCTGACCATAATTTTTTATTTGCTGTCAGTCAGGACCTGTTGTTGCCTTTAACCATGTCCTATCTGGTGTGAAAAAAGGGGAGTGCTGCAAGGAAAAGCACCTGATAGGCACTGTAAAATAAATTAGTGGATCACTGATGCTTGTGACGATTGATGACATCATGGCATCTGCTCTGTAACAGGGCATTTCAGACTAAAACCTGGCTGCCTCTGCCAGGAGGTTCAGACTCGGCCATAGGTAGAGCCTTTAACAAGATGATGCGTCAAACATACTTCAACACAGAAATTGTTAAAGAAACAAAAAAAAAAAATCAGTGTTTTGCAATGACCACCTCAACAACACCTCACAACAAACCTAAGAATATAAAGGAGGATCCCTTTAGAAGTGTCTCCAAACTTGTTAGACATTATGGGAAAGTACTGAGTGTTAATATTCTCTCCAGGACAGGCGGAACAAAGTAGTTATTGTAAGGTTGGTGTTTTGTAGGAAAAAAAACATTTTGTGTTTGTATAGATTTATTTAAACATTTTACCTACAGGTTTTTGCTTGTTTTCATAAAGGATACCACAAATAATATCTAAAAAAAAAAAAAATAAAATTTAAAAAATAATTAAAAAAATAAATAAAATATTAAATTAAACATAATATAATTTTTTTAAAAATCCAATAAAATGATTTCCATATATGGACTTAAAGACACACCCACATATCCATATCCATGGTCTTATGGTCTGCGATCTGCAGGCAAACCTTTTTGCTATTACAGCATTGCTTTTTATACAACTCTTGAATTGTTAATTGCCGGTTTCTGATTGTACTGTGTGGTTTTGTCTTTTCCAGTATTGCGTGTGTAAAGACGACTGCTCCTCGGCCAGCTGCATGTGCGGCCAGCTCAGCCTGCGCTGCTGGTATGACAAGGTGTGGCTGAATATCTTGTGTCCACATTAAGAACTAAATTCATCTATTAATTATTGATGTTACTGAACTGCAAAGTTGTGCGTCTGACACGGTTACACGCTCCTGACTCACTGACCTGTCATGTTCGCTCTCAGGAGAGCCGTCTGCTGCCAGAGTTCTGCTCTGAGGAGCCGCCTTTCATTTTTGAGTGCAACCATGCCTGTTCCTGCTGGAGAACCTGCAAGAACCGCGTTGTTCAAAATGGACTACGGTAGCATCGTGTCACCATGAATATGTACAGCGTAATGTGAAGATTCTCAGTACTTTCTAACAGAGTTTTTATTAAATGTGGTCTGCTGTCAGGATTCGATTGCAGCTGTTCAGGACTCAAAAAATGGGCTGGGGTGTTCGGACATTACAGGACATCCCGCAAGGAACCTTCGTCTGCGAGTGAGCTGCTCTCATTTCTCTCTCTCTCTCTCTCTCTCTCTCTCTCTCTCTCTCTCTCTCTCTCTCTGTCTGTCGGACCTAATCTGGGAATGCAGGACATTATTTTCCCTTTAGGAAATAAAATATCTGTCTGAAGTGTACACTCTGTATGTGTGTGGAGTACAGTCTTGTGCATGTTCTGATGTCTGCCTTTGCGCAGGTACGTCGGGGAGATCATCTCAGACGCAGAAGCAGATGTCAGGGAGATTGATTCCTACCTTTTCAGCCTGGACAGCAAGGTAGCGCCAGACTAAAAATAATCCACCTCATAATGCCTCATTGGCTTGTGTGGTATGTCTCAGTGAAGCGCTGCTGGTCTGACGGGTTTCTTTCTGCATCCACTGTCTTTGTATTTTCCCTAAGGGTGGAAACAGGGTAAGAGTGTAGGTGCTTTGAGCAAAATTTCACACGTCGTTGCGTCATAAAATGGCACCTAGTACATGTTATGGGCATGAGCTGCCTTCTGAGTGTTGCAGACAGGGCCACTAAAGAAGGCAACACCAGGATGTTCTCCTGTGTATTAAATACAATAGTATACACATTTATTATTGTGTTACTATTAGCAGATTTAAATGGTTTATACCTTTTGAGACTGGGTTGTATTGAGCATCCCTGTTGTGGTTTGTGTGTTTTCAACGCATTGGATGGTTTGTGTTTTTTCAACATAATACCCCCACTGCTTTCTAAAAATAGCCTGTCGTCCAATATTATAGTGATGAGCATGATGTCATGCCTCCCAGACTCTCATAGATGAACTGGACTGGAAGGAAGTGCGCCTTTTTATATTCAATTCAATTCATTTTTATTTGTATAGCGCTTTTTTACAAAGGTCATTGTCTCAAAGCAGCTTTACACAAACA
>CM075017.1:19133163-19180106 GCA_037576675.1 Pangasius sanitwongsei | reverse complement strand
TAATGCTCATCTGGTCCAGAGCGTAGGGGGGTCTGGATCACCGGCAGCTCAGGAGTGTAGCTCGGCAGAAAGAGAAGCATTTGTTAACTAGTACAAAAAAAATCAGTAAGAAATTCATTCACTATAACTGTATATTCACTATAACTATAACTTTACGGATGATTAAAGCTGTTTTAGTCACCCTGTTTTTTTCATAACCCCATACTTTGAGCACTCACGAACCAGCGTTCCCTGTTTTATTGCAGGTTGGCGATATGTATTGTATAGACGCCCGTTTCTATGGCAACATCAGCCGGTTCATAAACCACCACTGCGAGCCGAACCTTTTCCCCTGCCGAGTGTTCACCTCCCACCAGGACCTGCGCTTCCCGCACATCGCGTTCTTCGCCAGCAGGAACATCAGCGCCGGAGACGAGCTAGGGTGAGCCGTGCTTCTGCTTTCCCCAAACAGAGCCGCTAATCTGCAGTCATTAGCCTCTCGTTAGCTTCTCATCAGTGTAGTGTAATGAGGGGTAAATGTAGATGGTTGGACAGAATATATTTGCAAAATTGGGACACTTGAGTATGGTGTTTCATTCACTGTTTAAAAAAG
This sequence comes from Pangasius sanitwongsei, assembly GCA_037576675.1. NCBI lineage: Eukaryota > Metazoa > Chordata > Actinopteri > Siluriformes > Pangasiidae > Pangasius > Pangasius sanitwongsei. Next base: position 19,179,514 of record CM075017.1, on the reverse strand, counting down.
GAGATGTACTGCATTTAAGATCACCATTTTTTGGCTTCCACAGTTAGTTAATCATATAAATATCATGTTGAGTTTCCAAATCTGATTGGTCAGAAGGTGTTAATGAATTAATTTTCTATAACAGCAGCTCAGACAGTAGTGCTGGCTGTAATTCAAATCACAGGTTTATATTAATGCGCTCATTTAAATACGTTATTGTTTCCATAGTAACAGCGAATTCATAGAGACCCTTAACTCATATGATGACTGCGCTACATCTAAGACTATTATAAACACATTCAAAAATGTCTTATTTTACAGAACATAATGTTTAATTTTCTGTAAGGAGATGTTTATTTAACATTTATGGAAGGAGTCTCCAGTGTCAGCTCTTTAACACTTTAACACAACAGGGTAGTGAGGCAAAAAAGGTGAGGCTAGTAATGAAATGACTGTTAAAAACTGCTGTAATGATAACAGGAACTGAACTAACTTGTCTGGTGCTGTTCCACAACATGTAAACGTAACTATAAACAGATTTAAGATCTAAAGTATATAGAGTACATAATTAAAATCTACATTTTTGTTTTTTCTATTCTTACCATAGATTAAAAAATGACTCTTAGACACTGTTTTATCTCCAGGTTTGATTATGGTGATCATTTCTGGGACGTGAAGGGTAAACTGTTCAGCTGCCAATGCGGCTCGTCTCAGTGTAAGCACTCGGCAGCGGCGATCGCTCAGCGGCAGGCGGACAGCACGCCAGGAGAACAGCAGACCACCACCCTCCCAGATACCAGCTCATCTACCACACCGTCCAGCCCCACCTGAGCCTCATCATGCTCCTGCCCTTATCCTCCATCTACCAGCCATCACCAGCGCGCACACGCCTCAGCAGGGGAATCCTAGCAGAGAGGCAGCCTGGACCACTGGCCTTTCTGGCTACAGCGCTCTTGGTTTAACTCGTCGTTGGACTGCAGATGAAGGGTTATGCACATGTACAGATATTTCGTGTTAGCGGAGGATAGAATCTGACTATGTTGCTGTAGCATGTTGGCTCTCAGAAAGCCGGGGTTGTGCTCGAGGCTGTCCTCGAGCTCCTGTAGGATTATGCATCACCCTGTGTCCTTTGAAGAACATGGAAAAGATGATGTTTTAATGTTACCAACGTCCACGCACAATGCAAAAGCCGTGATGTGTTTACTTTTCCTCGTCTACAGATTTTCAGATGTGAGATGCACTTAGTTGTGGCACACCTACATTTCTCAAGGACTGCATTCTGCAGGAACTTATGATGAAGCTTTTGAAATTCCAAAGGACAATGTTAGATAATTTGAAAAAATTTTTTTTTTTTCTTTTAAATTTCCCCAGATAAACGTGTTGTATTTTCAAAAAAAGCTGGATGTGTGATGAACATGTATAATTTTTTTTTTTTCTTTTCAGTTGACTCATTTCCAGATATTGTGAGCGTCTGTTTGTGTGGTTAAATTCTCATCGGTGCTGGACGTTATTTATTTGCCAGTGTTTGTCGATCAATTCCCATCTGCTGGATGTATTCTCGTAATCCTGCACAGACCGTGGGAGGGACCGTGAGCCTCAGAGACAAACTGCCCACTTTGAGCTGGCTTCTGCATGTTACTGATTAAATCTGAAAAGCTTCTTATGCTGTTTCATTGCTGTGAAACTGTAAACTGGTCATGAGAGGACTTCTGACCACCCTGCTTTATGACCTCCAGGAGTGGACGAACACATCTCAGCAGCGACGGTCTGTTTTTCCTTCATGATTATCATGTTAAAACTTTAACATTTGGCATTAAAGGCCATATGTAGTGTAATAGGAATATTGGTTAGGGAATTTGTGGTTATTGAATACTGCAAATGGTGCTGAACAAAGATTTTGTTTGTTTTTATTTTTTATAACTCAATGTGAGAATACACATTCTGTAATAAGATTAACCAAGTGATTTTTTTTTTTTTTTTTTTCTGTTAATTTTTATTAAATTTACCTCCGGTTTTCTAACTGTAAATGACATTGTTAGCCTGTACCCATTTTGTTACATTTAATGATTTAATGTTGATGGTGAAGCTATGTCTTTTTTAATGTTGATAGTATAGTCACAACCATTGTGCTCATTCTGCCATGTAGATCCAAAACACTGCAAAATGAAAAGAAAAAAATGCTACATTTTTCTCAACAGAGACACGAAGGTGGTTGTAATTATTTTTTTCTCCAATAAATTTACTTCTAATAAAAGATGACACTTTTTGTGGGACAGGAAGTTGAAATAAAACTAGTAATAATAGTAATAATTATAATAATAATAATAATCATCATCATCATCATAAATAATATAGCTGCAAGCTGCGATTAATGGGGCCAGGCACTTTTTGGCCCTACCCCTTAATGATGGAGAAAGACCAGAAGCCATTGGGACAGTCAGCATATGTTCCCAATGAAATATAGTATATTTGAAAGGCAAAATGTTAAGCTGTTGCTGAGATATTGCCTCACATACTGTTTTTAGTAACAATCCCAAGCTGCAAATGCACTCAAAGATTGTTCACATTAGTTCATATTAGTAAAAATACATGACAAGCTTTTGTTTGCATGTTATGGTTGAAACATCCTGTATATCAAACCCCCAAGAATCAAGTATTGTTTGGGTTCACCTCAGAATGCTGTGAACAAAATTTTGTGACAATTCAAAGAAGCAAAAAAACTGTTTTTGCTAAAGACCAAAATGGCTGGCTTCCTGTTTGGCAAATCACAAAACAAGAACACACTGCACTTTCCAGGAATTCAGGAGAAAGAGGAATCGTGATTTCAAGTTGAGTGGCTCAAAAGCAGTTTAACCCTAAATCCAGCAATGCCTATCAACCTAAGAACAACATCCCGAGTGAAGCATGGTGGTGGTAACATCATGTTACCTCTTGGTTGCTTCTCTGACTAATGCCTCATTCATGACATGTAACCCCAATTAAATCCATTTCAGTTCACGGTTGAAACACAACAAAATGCAGAAAAGTTGAAGGGGAGTGAGTAGTTATGCAACGCGTTGTTTTATAGAAAAGTAAATTATAACCATGAAATAGATTTGGCTTTGATTGTGTACTTTTAAAAGCTGGAGGGAACAAGCTGGAGTGGTTAAATGGACTAAATTATCTGTTGGATAGTGCCATTATTTCTGTTTCCAGTTTGGCAATTAGACACACAGTGGCATCCGTGCCGAGGCCCACCCGTGTCACGACCCCCATGCAAGTGCACTGGCTATGCTGTGGTAGTTCCACCCCTGGGCCTTTCTGTATGGAAAAGAAGAGATTGTTTTGAAAAATCCAACAAAAGGCCAAAGCAGGAAGTCTCTCTAATTGTGCATTAGCAGGCTTTGTAAACCATATACTTGTTGTCTTCCTGATTATGGAGAAAATGTAAGACTTGTAGCTGATTCAGGGTACTGAGGCCTTTTGGCAAGATAAAGCCTCTTAATGAGCAGGACAGGAACCGCCTTTCCGCATTCCACAGAGCCTGAGCCCCTCTGGGGCCAAGGTACTCTGTCCTCATCATCTGGTAGCAAGTGCTTTAAGATCAACGGCTTCAAGTGCATCCACTACTGAAAACCTTCTTCTGAGAAATTGGATGCTAAGCCAATTTGAGATTAACAAGAAGGAGAAACTATGAGAGGAAATGTGCAGTCTAACTCCAAATGGTTGGAGAGGAGATCAGCTGTGGTTTATGGTAGGACTGACCTTGGTTTGGGCCTCAGTGTTGCCAGAGTTAGATGTATTTTTAAGCAAACAATATTTATCTGAAATTACTTAAACCACTAACTTTAAATACTCGGCTAATGTGCATGATTGGTGAGTCAGTGTTGACCTTATTTGTAGTGTACCAGTATATTCGTAAATAAGAACCTGAGATGGACTGCTTTTATCGTTTCCATTCTAAAGACAGTTGAATACTTAAACCTTATTTATACCACAGTGATGTTGAATTCTCAATTCTTATTGGTTCTAATACGTTAATATATCCAAAATGTCCACATGAACAGATTTTTTAAAAGTGTTTAATTGTTGATATGGTGATGTTTTCTTTAAGGAGATTTGTTTTACATTTATGGAAGGATTCTCCAATATCAATGCTTTGTAAGAGTCAGAGGTAAAGAGGTAACTTTTTAGTTCTCCGACACAGGAAAATCTTCAGAAGGGAGGGCTTTGCAGTTCCTCGGTAACATAACAAGCTGAATTATGTTGTCTTATTAACTTCACGAGAGAAAAAGAAAGGCAGGTGAGGGAATGTCTGTTTATAGCTGATAAATTTAAGTGGTAACAGAAAATAATTTCTTTTGGGGATGTTCCGCAACATTAAACATAACTATAAACATTAAAGGTATGATGTACATTAATAAATTAAAAACTGTAATTGTTTGTAAGTTGCTGTGGTATAAGAGGAAAAAAACAGTTCAGGATGTGCTGTTGGAAAATGCTAAACCACCTTGTTGGTGATTATTTTCCAATAAAAGCACCCCCTGTCTTGTTTTACTCCTTATCTAAAATCCATTTTAACAGTACCACTATAGCAAGCCTAATCCTTTTGAGAGCTTTGTGCAATAAATATCACTTAACATTGTAATACGTATAAAAAACATAATAATGGTGTTTATAGTAGATTGTAAACAGGCACCAGTACCTAGACAAATGATTAGATATCACATCTATATAGCATTAAATTACAATATTTCATCTGAAATTGGATTAGTTGCATTCACATTAGATTAGAAAATGGCCTTTAAAATGAAGTATTCCAATATTTCTGGTTATTTGAAAATCATTTTCACACATATACAGGCAAAATGTGCATAAATTGGAATTTGGAAAGGGAATTTATATTTCTAGGTCTTACTTTAAAGTATAATTTGCAGGTTTTGTGGATAGAGAGTGGCTAGAATTGATACAACACTTTTTTTTTCATATTACGCTTCATAAGCTAGTGCAGTTTTTTGTTCAGCCATTGATTTTAATTTGTTTGTACTCATATGTGTTCATTCCATTACTGCAGCTGTGCGCTCGGTAATACTTAGAACATGGCGGATGCTGACACTGGGAGTGGAGTACAGTTCCTGGGCTCACGCCCCTGAACTCTCTGACAGGCAGAGGATGAGGAGGGTAGCAATGGCTGATGTGTCACACACTGCCGCACTCGCTGAGCCCGATCAAACATGTGAAGATGTCCAGAGCATGGATCAGTCCAGCAACTACGACACCATTATTGACCTAGAGAGGCCTGATGACCTGAAGGGTACAGACATTATCAGTGCGCATGAGATGTGCCAAGGTGATGTCATGCTGTGGTGGAGCAGGTGAGAACTGAAAATGAGAAATATAGTCCATAATTTAGAATTGGTTTTGCTGAGAAACACCCAAAATGTGTTTTGATATCTATCATTTTTTTTCCTTTATTGGATGATTTATTGGATGATAAGTTTTGTGATATAGTGACTTCATAATAGTTAAAAAAAAAAGGGAACACCTCCACCTCTACTGTCATCAAGAAATCTTGATTCTGTTATTATGCAAATGGAAAACATGCCCAAACCTACATACACTCACCAGTGTTGCATGACCTGCATTTGCATAATTGAACCTGATAGGCTCTAACATAATGCAATAACACTTGGCTGTCACATCTTTCACTGATATGTACAGCTTTATTTCTAAAAATAGTTTGGCAAAAACAGTGCAATGGTTATTTTCGCACTGTGACCCAGGCAGTTATTAACAATTATAAACAAAATGATAATATCACATTCGAATGGTCACAATGGCTGCTATGGCCATTATGGAATTAAGTCAGGAGTCAAAATATGTCAAAAAGATAACTCATAATAAGTTATTAAGTTGTAAAAATAACATGATACCTTGAAATAATGAAATCTTAAGTCAAAATAATGAAGCACTGCATTTTATTTCTTTCGGACCAGGGCTTCCATACAAAAGTTTTGATTTGGAGCTTTAAATTGTACTTGATAAATTGTTAAGAAAAAAAAAAAACCTTATAGGTTTTCTTATAAAAAAAAACCCTAGGAGCAGGATACAAATTGAAATATAAACAGACATTTTAATAGCAAAACACATTTGGATATATAGCCAGCTCTAACTCTAATGTTAATGGAAGAAGTGCCAAATAATATTATCTATGAACTGTATTTTATGGTTTAAAGCAAATTTAAAGATTATGGCTCATATAAAAATAATAATCATGAAAATGAGTTTTTGTAATGCTTTCTTTTGCCATTAGAGGGCATTACAGTTCAGAGGAGAAAAAAAACTTATGAATATGTTTGCAGCAGATGATCCACATGGCTTAGTTCCTATTTCACATTGTTAAATGTATTGTATATAAACATGTCATTTACTGAATGCAGTAGACAGACCAAGTCTTTATACTGATATGATCAGTGTTTGGATTAAATCTTTGTGCTTAATTTGTGCTTAATTCATGAAAAAATGTATTTTTGATAAAAAGGTGGTGTCTTTGCCTGTGCTTTTTATCAGTGTGATGAAAGGTTTGATGAAGGTTTGCGATGAAGGGTTATTAGGATGGAGGATCCTAATAGGATGTACTGCTACATACAAATTCATTCCTGGAAAAATCCAGCAATCCAGCAGCTCTGTGCCTTGTAGCCCTTGTAGTGCCTTCAGGGACTGAACAGGTGACATTCACGCTGAGAAACTATAGATCATACAGGGGCAATGCTGAACACTTACATACTTCTGTTTTCTCCAGATTTTCCTCTTCTAAGAAAGCTGTGTGTTAGTAGATGGCAGTGTGATAGTCTAATTAACTCATCCTTCACACCCTATTTTCCAACATGTTCAAAAGTGCTCAGCGTCTCTCATCATCATGTACTGTCTGGTTAAAAAAAACAGCAGATAGAAGCACTTGAGTGAGAGAGCTCAAGTGTCTGCCAAGACACTCATGACTGACAGAGTGTGAATGGACTCGTAGCAGACCACTGCGTGGACTTTAGCTTTTGCACTCTTTGACAGTGTGACAGTGTTAAAGAATCTTGGATGTATGAATTCTCAATTCCCTTGCAAAAAGAAAGTCTTCATTAGGCTCAGAGGTTATGCATTTTGTATAAAATAAAATCCATCCATCCATTTTCTGTACTGCTTATCCTACACAGGGTCATGGGGGACCCTGGAGCCTAGCCCAGGGAACTTGGGGCACAAGGCAGGGGACACCCTGGACAGGGTGCCAACCCATCGGAGGGCGTGATTGCGGACATGCCAATCAGCCTACAATGCACGTCTTTGGACTGGGAGAGGAAACCGGAGTATCCGGAGAAAACCCCCTAAGCACGTAGAGAACATGCAAACTCTGCGCACACAGGGTGGAGGCGGGAATCGAACCCCCAGTGCCAGAGGTGCAAGGCAAACGTGCTGATCACTAAGCCACCCTGTCCCCCACAAAATAAAATAACCCAGAAAATGGATAAACATCTTCACCATTTGCTATGTAACATGGACAATTTGAAACAAACAGATAAACAATTGTTGAAATGCGTATGTAGTGCATTGGTGGCAGGGTCTCTCATTGATGCCACGCTTCAGGAGGTGGCCATTTTGAGTCAGATGATAGCTAGAGACAAGGGCTTGGCTACGTGTGGCACAAGGTAGCAGACACCACCTTTGAAAAAAATCTAGCCACCCCAACTCTGACCTCAAATCCCGTGTCTGAGAGGTCTGTTTTCCTCATATGCAATTCAAGCATCATTACTCTAGCATTGTCCAAATCCATTCAGTATTAAGAACTGTAGAGCAGCTATGAAGCAATACAGCCATGCCATTATATGGCATCCATTTTGCACCAAGAAATTAATGATTATTCCATTAATGCATTTTTTCTATACATAATTAGGTGGTGCCTAATTATTATCTCTTAATTTGCTCTTCACCCTCAATTTTCCAACCCACCAATTTTCTGGAAACCTGGACACACCACTGTATAGGATGCAGGTGAAGCAAAACATCTTGTAGAAGATGATTCGGGGGAAAGGTGGCAAGGTTTAATGCTCTTCCACCTACTGTATATGTACTCACTGTCCATGCCCCTGATGAACCACGTTCGTAGCCACACCCACAATCTGGTTTAACCAATCAGAGATATTCTTCCATTAGCCTGCTTCAGGAATTTCTTTATGCTTCTGCACACATACACGCACACACATCATCAGCATCATCATCAAGGCTGATCAGCTCAGCGGAGAAAAGTCATGACATTGCCTCATAGATCGCGCGCGGTTACTGGAAGCATCAATTAGGCGTCATAGTGTACTTATAAGAAGCAGCGCGCGCTGCACAGTGCACACATCACGCGCGTCTTTGTGCAGGAATAAGCGACTATGGACGTTTTCTTTTTTTCCCTAACCGAATGCGTTGAATAGGCAATAGGGAAATAGATGCGGAAGGTTTGAATGAGAAAGGTTTTTGTTGTTGTTGTTGTTGTTGTTGTTGTTGCATTGCCAGATCTGTGATGTGACGCGCGAGTGGTGACTACGTGTCGGTTCCGCGGAATTCGGGTGTAACGTGTGCCACGGATTGGATGCTGGGTGTCATTTGACGCGCTCTTTACGCGGATTATATTTGCATGCTAAGTTTTCTCTTTTTTTTGTCAGTTTTCCATACCTAGGATGGAGTGAGAGGAGACAAGCGCGCGAGGTAGGAAGAGCAAATCAGATCAAGCGTGATCAACTGCGATCAAGCGCGCGGCTTTATTTTTTTTGTGGTATTCATTTTGGGGAAAAGAAAAAAAAAAAGAAAAGGCACAGTGATGGAGACTATGAGTCACAGCCAGTGGGAGCACTGTAATGTGTCTGATGCGTGTTGACTCCGATGCCAGTTACCTGTTGGATCTACCCGCATGTCTAGGATGGCTCGCTTCGGGGATGATGCGTCTGGGCGCTATGGAGCTGCGCCGGGCGCGGGGAGAGCAGGAGCGCGGCCGGGAGGCGCACCGGGCGCTCCGAGGCTCTACAAGCAGTCAATGGCTCAGAGAGCCCGGACCATGGCTTTATATAACCCTAAGCAGACTAAGCAGAACTGCTTCACCGTCAACCGCTCGCTCTTCATCTTCAGCGAGGACAACGTGATCCGGAAATACGCAAAGAGGATCACCGAGTGGCCATATCCTCTCTGACCAAGCCTGGCTTTGGAAAGTTTATTAGATAACCATCTAATAATATTCTCAAAAATAACTGTACTTTTCCATGGAGCTGTGGATCTCTCTCTTGGTACTATTTTTTGTACCTTTAGTAGCCTATTTGGAAAGGTGTATGTAGTGTACCTTGGATTAGTTTTTAAAGGTACATCAGTGGTCCTTATGTAATTATGTACCTTAAATTTTTTTTAAGACATGATGATACACACTTAAGATAGAAAACATGTCCCCTTAATGGTACCACCCTAGCCACAAGGAAGAGTACAGTTTGGTACCTTAATTTCTATCTAATTTGAAAAACTGACACAAAACTATTTGCAAAAGATTTAGAAACACTCGCTTCACACACAATTCAATTTTATACAATAGTCATTATTTCATTAATTCAACACTTTTGATAAAGACCTACTTTATAGACATATAAGAATTTTATTTCTACAGAACAAAAAGGTACTAAAGTGTACCATTCCTTGTCACTGGGGTGGTACCCTGAAGCATAAACCTTTTGTATAGCTTCTTTTATGTATTATGGTGCATATAGCCTATTGTATCTTTTAAATACGTACCATAAATCATTTTTAAATGGTACACTATATCCACGTTTCCAGATTAAAGATACATATTAAAGGTACAAAAGATACCACTGCAGAAACAAGGAAAGGTACAGGTTAGTACCCTTTTTCTGAGAGTGTAGGCTTTCATCTTTGTCCCTTCAGTGTGTGTAACAATTTGTGCATAAGAAGTACATGAATATATATCTTATATGACATTCTAGTAAATAAAATGAATCATAATAAGAAGAAGGAAAAAGAAGATTAAGATTAAGAAGCATTAAAGCAGACCCCGTGTATAGCCTATTAAAAAGCGTGGCTCTACTCCATGCACTGCATAATTTATGGTACTATTTAGTAGTATGCAAGTGTGGGCGTAGCCATGGTTACGGCATGTCCACGCAGTTGTAGGCAGACGCAAAAGAAAAAAAAGCTGCACCCATGCTTCACCTGATTTACACCAGGGAGTGGTTTTACCTGGATATTAGATCAGTAAAAGTAGCACAAAGCAACAGAATCATTTCATCCTGATAGAGTTAAGTTGCTTTACTCAGAAAGAACTAAGTGAAATATTATTTGTGTGTATGCCTAGGTTGCAGAGTTTTGCTTTTTAAGGTCCGGGTGTTGATGTAGGCTAGTGTTGCTTGTTGTTGGGACTGGCTTTGCTCCACACTTATTGCTAAATTGCTTAAGTTGCTTCACTTAAGCTCCACTGGGTTTGTTTCTCTGAAAAGGCGCTTTCCATGGTACTGAAAGAAGCAGTTTGCTTCTTTTGTCAAGCAAGACAAGAAGCCATGATAAGAAGTCACTTAGGTGGATGGATAGATGGGTGTATCTACACTTTAAAAGCACTCTAAGTGTACTTTAAATTCATAGTTGCCTCTTTTGCCACATCAAATTAGATTTGTCCATCATTTCTATTAATGTACTCATGTTGGGCGGCACGGTGGTTGCCACCTCACAGCCCCTTGGTTCAATCCTGAGCTCTTGTTACTGCCTGTGTGGAGTTTCGCTTGTTCTCCTCATGTCTGTTTGGGTTTCCTCTGGGTTCTCTGGTTTCTCCCAACCCCCAAAAGTATGCATGTAGATGGATTGGCTATGCTAAATCGCCCGTAGGTCTGAATGAGTGATTGTGTTTGATTTGTTACAACCCTCGTCGACCCTAAAAATGCCCTAGGGGACATCAGTTTATGTATGATGTTTGACTTCCTTATAATATAGACATTATACTGTTTGTGCCTTCTTAAAACCCAGGATGCAGCTAGCACTGGACACAAGTAATCACAGAAATAAAATTACTGCCTTTGCTGAATTAATTTTAATGCACACTGGCAGTGATGTAAGAAAGTTTATAAGGAATAAAACTCCATGGGGCATGATATTATAAGAAGTAATCAATGACAGGGTGGTGTGATGCGGCATGACACGAAGTGTAGTTGATAATTTTCCAGTAACAGCATGTACTGAAGTGTTTTATTCCTCTCATAGCACAGCAATTTGCTAATGGCGTAAGCATGGAAAATGAATTGAATGAAATGAGTAGAATGGAGGTTAGTCCTGGGGAAAAAACAAAATATCCAACTGTCTATAAAGAGCTACTCTCCATTTATGCATCTTACCAGTGGGTTTTGAAAAAGAAAAAAAAAAACCTTTGACAGGTAATACTTTTGTGTGCATCTTAGCTATCATCCTAAGCACTTAATTACAGAATGTGCACTCAATTATTGAAGTCCTGACTCCCTAATCATGTAGAAGTCTTTATGTATTTCACTAGGCAGGCTGACATATTCACAGTAGCCAATTTACAGGTTATATGTATTAATTTACTGTGACATGGTGTATCATCTTGAATTGTCAGGAAATTCTGTCAAGTGACAGAACACTGTATTATATACAGAATTTCAAAGTGGAGATTGTATTATGCACTGATTTGTTAGCTATTATTACTATACAAAAAAACATCATCCACAAGGCACACTTTTATTCCATCCTTCGATTCAGGCACCTGCTCACCACCTGGCCATGGTTAAAATAATCAAATATTGACTGTGCACACACAGAACAGCACATGGTGTAAATTCTCAAAACCGATTGTCAAGAGTACCTATCCAACAAATAGCCATTTTGAATGTAAAAATATATCATCACATTATTTTCCTTGGATATATGTGTATTGTTTTATCTGTGGAATGGCTATGTCAGTGTTTTCCTTGACCTACACACTCCATTTGAATACATGATCCTTGCAACCATCATTGCCAACTGTATTGTACTGGCACTGGAGCAACATCTGCCAGCTAATGACAAGACGCCCATGTCAGAACGCCTGGTAAGCATGTTTCTTTTATTGATATATTTATCATCTTCCAGCTTTTGCTTTGCTTGTTTTATTTCCTGCTGCATAGATTAGATAGACATGAACAGTGACAGCAGAGCCCCAGCCTTCTCCATACATTTTAAATACTGTTAAAGTATGAATTATCTCTGTTGAGTGACCAATGATTTTTTTAAAAAGTTGCTATTTGACAGATATAAGCCAGTATTCCATTGATTTACTCGCCTTTCTAGATGTGGCGCAATTGGATTGCAGTGTTCTCACTGCCCCCATTTAGCACTACAAAGTTATGATTGCACCTAGTGCTCAAAAATGACAACTACAATAAATGCTGATAGAGGCCCATTAGGGCAGGAATCACGCTGCCCCATGCTTGCACTCTGAACATTTTCAGTGGAGGAAGAGCAGCAAACAGGACAGTTAATGACACGGTTGCCAAACTGAGCTAGTCTGAGAATTCTTCATGGCTGCCAAGACCTTGTTTCATAGAAAATAATCAGAATTAAATCAAAAAAATTTCAGCAAACAAAGAAGTGAAAGTGCAGACAGTGTGTCTATGGTGTCCATAACAATTTCTATTGTAAGATATATTGCAAAGATTGGGAAAGGGAAAGGGTAGTGCATAATGTCTGTACATGAAAAATGCGTGCACACCACGGTAACCTTGTTTGCCACTCAAAGTTTGAGAAAAAGAAGAAAAATGCATCTCCGTTTTCCAATGCGTGATTTTTTTGGGGTTAGTTTCAGGTCATTTGTGTGGGTTTTGAGATGTAGTTGATATTAGCTCTTCTGTTTGCGTCTTGATGGAAAACGCACCTGCTGTATTTAATAATAGTTGAATGAAGGTGTATCTAAAATTGCTCAAAACAAGCTGCTAGACTGTATGCTAGATGACTGTGTGTTGTCAGCTATCAAGTGCTTATTAAGGGGATACTCTAAAAATTCACTAGATAATAGCCTATAGCACCAATCAAGCATAATAGTATCTGGACTTAATTGAGGCTTTGTTGTAATTCCTGTCTTCCTGCCTCACCAAAATCTAGGGTCATGAGCTGCTGCTGGAATATTCATTGGCATGCAAAATCTGAGCCTTTACTTCTGTTTTTCTGAAGACAGACTGGATGAGAGCATAGATTTTGGTGCAATATTCACTCCAGTTCGTTCAATCTTGACATTCAGATTGGATCATAGGGAGCTCTCATTTTGGTGTAAGGCTTGGCACTCTTCCCTGCAGTCCACACAGGAACGACATCTGTGCCTCATTAAGCCTGAGCCTGCTGGGGAATATTGACATACATGAGAATACATGCTCTCACTGTGACCGGGACCTAACCCATGCCGAGCAGCCTTTGATTCCTCTCCCCAGCCATCACGCTCTGTTTAAACCACCACGTGAACTTTTTCAGTCACATTAATAAACAGCAGGTGCTTAGAAGCTTTTTGTAGAGCAATCAGGGCAGACTGCTGGTAGTCTGCAGTATGGGAGAGGTTAGCTTTATACACACGGCAAAGCTAGTCACAAATGTGGATCTGTTTCAAGACTAGTCTTGCTCTATAGCTTAGACAATGTCAATGACATCCTCTAAAAAACACCCACCTGCTCCTGTTCCCAATTAGTCAAATGTGTCACAACAGCAGCAAACAAATGGTACATTAAGAGAAATCAATTTTATGTATGAGCTTTGCTCCTTATAATGTAGACAATATTGTACAATTTCTGTCTTCTTAAAATCTACAATGCTGAATTTCCTTCCGTAAAAAGGGTTAGTTTCTGTTATCACTTATGTTACAGCAGCTATAAACAGTCATATCCTCTCCAGCCTTTCTTTTTTTCTTTCTCATGAAGCTAATAAAACCAAAAAAAAGCAGCTTGTCATGTTAACGAGAAACCGCAAAGGAACTGGAAAGTTAAAGCTTTATTTCTGTTGCAAATTTCTGACACTGGAGACTCCTTCCAAAGTGCTTAATAATTATCTCCTCACAGAACACATCATCATGCCAACAATTCCATGTTTTTTAACCCGTTTATGAATTGTCCACTATACAAGTCTGTGAAAATTGTCAACATATTAGAATGATCAGATTTGCCTTTGAAGGACTTTTTAACTTGGAAAAAAAAATTCCGGGATTGTAGGAAAGTCTCTTGGCAAAAATGTATAACTTTTTGTATTTTAATGACTGGATGACTTGAAGTATTTAATCTTTGGCTGGGTTTGTAACAGCAATTAAATGTAGTATCAACAATTTTTGAGTCAGCACCATTCTTCCAATTGTTCTCCTCATATTCTGTCTGCTTTTAGTAACCTACAGACAGGCGACAAACATAAGTTGCCTTAATAAAGAGTTGGGAAACAATGAGCTGCCAAAACAGCTTCATTTTCTCTTGGCATAGATTGTACAAGTCTCTGAAACTGTACTGATACGATGAAACCATTTTTCCAAAAGATATTGCCTCAACTAATGTTTTGATGATGGTGGTTATGACTGCTAAGATGTTGAATTGGGTTGAGAGCTGAAGACTGTGAAGCCCATCGCATATTTTTTTTTAACATAATTAACATCCTCATTAAATATTCAGTGAGCCCTCATACCCTGTGGATGTGGGCGGAGTCATCCTGGAAGAGACCACTCCCATCAGAATAGAAATGTTTCATTATAGGATAAAAGTGATCAGTCAGAAGAATTTTATATTGATTTGGAGTGTGTCTTCCCTCTAAGGGGACAAATGGATCCAAACCACTTAAGTAAAATACCTCTCACTGGTTTTTCCTTAAACTTGTCACCTATCTGTGTATGCTGGGAACAGAATTTCAGGTTTCTGTGGCTTGCCCAGACTCAGGAAAAAAGGTTCCATCTAGCATGGTTCCATCTATTTTTCAGCTTGTCCCCCTGAAGTCTGAAGGGTTCTTTAAAAAATCTTAAAGGGATTTTTTTTTTTCAGAAATAGTTTCAAACAGAAACCCATTTAACCATTAACCATCCAAACAATCCCAGACTAATCCAAAAACATCCAACCAATAAGGAGTAGGAAGTGTATACAAGTTTTAAGAAATAATCATCATCTAATTAAGTTTATCTCAGGGGAATTCTTTCAGACACATAGCTTCAATTCAGTTTGCAAGCTTCCTTATCTTTCGAAAAGGTTTAAACCTGTGTAACACTTCATTTCTCTTCTGTTTCCCTCCTCAAAAAGTGAGTCCATGTTTCTCAACCCATTCTGCATTGCTTCAAAGCTTCATTAAATTCTCTCTTCCTCCAAACAAAAACAGTAATCCATCCTTTCACTCTCTCTCTCTCGGCAGGACGACACAGAGCACTACTTTATCGGGATATTCTGTTTCGAGGCTGGCATTAAGATCATCGCCCTGGGCTTTGTCTTTCACAAAGGCTCCTACCTTCGCAACGGCTGGAACGTAATGGACTTCGTGGTTGTCCTCACCGGGTGAGTCCACGGCCTGCGGATAGAACCAAGTGCGCTAGAGATGAATGGTTATCCATGTGTGCTGTGTGTTTATGAGTGTGTGCATGTGTGCCTGAGCCTACTTGTGTACTTAGAATGAAGAAATGCAAGTAACATTGTGTGCTGATTGGTTGCCATCTGCATTTCTGTAAATAATGCCTTCTGGGATCAGTGTTTGTCACTCAAAAACCAGAAGAGAAAGATGCTGAGAGACAACACTAACAGTTTGCAGTTAGGGGAGTGGCTGTATGCCAAAACGGTGGTAATGGGGAAATCTATGTGCTATACTGGAATGGATAATGACTATTATTCTACACTTTTTAGTTGTGCACTTCCTTAAAATATTCCACATAAAATTGTACATTTTGAACTATCCACATAAAAATGTATCAGTATTAAGTTATTAGATACTTGCACCAGTGCTTCAGTGTCGTATGGCGTTTAATCTCATTGTCTTCTACTGCCTTTAAAATAACAGACTGAAAAAAGAAAAGATGATGCTACTTCTCTGTACTTAAAGAAACAAGTCCAGCAAAGTGACATACGTATACGTAGCTCCATTTTTGTACCACATGATATTGGGATTGTGATAATTGCTTGAATTGGAGGATTTTCCATTATATGTGGTGATGAAATTTGTGTTGTGTGTATTAAAAGACATATTTTTGCGTAATCATGTCCTGACGATACTAAAATTCTATAAAGATTTGGAAATGCTCTTGTAGTCTATTTCCAGTTTTACTCCAGTTTATGAGATGGCTGGTTTAGTTTGTTGATTGATTTACTGATTTTGTGATTGATTTGGTGCATAAATACGTAAGTGAGGAATGTAAAGTGATGGGGCGAACTTGTTATTGGAAAATAATCCACAATGGAATGGTGTGATGTGCACATGTGATGTGACATGGAGTTACTGTTACTACCTCGAAGTTGTTACCACAGAAATTTGACAACGATTACAATTTTTTTATTTATTAAATAACAATACATTTTACTTTTTATCCATTTATAGTTACATTTAATGTTAATCTGTGAAACAGGTTCGTTCCTGTTATCACTATATCAACCATATCATAACCATATCAACAATTACATGTTTTTTTTTATTATTTGTTTATTCAGAGCATTCATTTTTACATATCCTCTCAGCCCTCTTCCTAATAAATTGTTGGTTGTTTTGGGAGCATGTGTATGCACAATTTCACTGTTAACATACTTCCATTGAGTCTCAAAAGAGTTACCTGCCTATAAACATACAAAGTGAATTACAGTGAAGTAATTCAATTTGCACTGAAGTGTGCTTTGTCTTCGACTCTAGAATCATAAAGCCTAACTTGGCTGATTTTATCCCATACCCACTCTCTCAGATGGAAGATTTTAAGTGACAGAAGTTGAGTGATTCATGGTTCAGTGTTTTAATTCTGTCTAAGACAGCAGGGTGCTAGGAGTCCATCCAGAGGGCTGGATTCAGGATCATTGGGTCAGAACAAGAGTGTGTGTATATGGCTAAAAAGGATGGGAGACATTTTACTTTTTCTCTGATCTAGACAGGGTTGTCAACTCTTTACAGGGGATAAATTGTTAATGCATACATAAAAGTCATTAGGCGTCATCAGATGTCACAGTCTAATTTGCATATTCATTGACTTGTCATGATAACCAACTAACCTTTTATGTATTTACAAAATACTGTGATCAGGAACACAGACAAAAAGAAGTGGTAGTGATTAGTTGAGAAACAGACATGAAAATGGTCGTTGGGAGCAATGGTGATAAGTAATTGGTTTTTTGGAAAAATGGTGATCATTGACTGGTCATTGAGAACGATGGTGATCACTGATTGGTCATTGAGAACAATAGTGATCGTTGATTGGTTGTTGAAAAATGCTGATCAGTGATTGGTTCTTGGGAGCAATGGTGATCAGTGATTTGTTGTTGGAAGCAATGATGATCATTGATTGGCCATTGGGGACAGTGGTGATCGGTGATTGGTCATTGGGAACATAGGCTCACGCAAAGCCAACTCCATTACACTGGTTGGTGAGTTGACTAAACCTGCTGTCTCAACTTGTATAACCAGCAGCTGTGATGTTGGAGAAAGTCACTAAAGGGGCCTAGCAACAAATCTATCAATAAAGTAACAAGATTGGAAACACTGTTTTGCTGATCTCTTTTTAATTCCAAATGCCACCAAGTGGCATACAGTACCTGTGAAGCAGAAATTTTATTCCAGGGTTTTTACTTTACTTTACCATTATGTGATCTTGAGAGCCATATTGAGTGCAGACTAATGTCTGCTGATAAACTCACTAGATTAATTGCTCTTTTTAAAAATAAAGTCACTAAATGTGGCTTAAAAAATCTACAAATCCAGTGACAAAATGGCTTCAAATCCAGTGGCAACACTGAACCTAGACCTAGACTGAGAATATTATGTAGAGTTCAGTTGTTTTAACAGAACTGATGGTCATTTTTTGTGGTTTTCTTTGGTTATGTCATTTAATTGTTGCATTTATCACTTCCAGTAAGAGTCCAGCTGGAGCAGTTTGGGTTTTATATGGCTTGGCATTGGTCATTAACTACGATCAAATCAATGACCCCTGAGTGATCACCTGCTTTCAGTATCCACTGCTCATCAGTATTTCTAATAAACTGTAATGAACCATCCTACATTCACAGATAGGTTTCCATGCTATGGTTGGAATGACATTTACTTTTGGTTGCATGTCACATGTCATTACCTCACTGCTGTTCATGTGCGTTACGATGTGGCTTGTCACATCAGTGGAACAAAAATTAATCTCCAGCGTCACCTGAGCTACTGCGGAAAAGAAAGCTGGCCCAGTTCAAGTATACAATGATGCTTGAGTTCTCATTACCATACTTACTCCTATTATGCATTTATTTCTCTGAGTAATTTTTGACATATTGTAACCTTTTGGGCTTGCTTGTCACTTGATTTCCAATATAATTCATTTCTTTTGTCTTTTTTTTTTCCATCAACACCCACATTCAGTATAGTGCTGCATTACTATTTCCGCAATATTTCTATATGTTAGTACGATAAGACTGGGATTTGTATTTATGGAGCCAATAATGCCCATTCTGAGAAGTGAATAAACAGATAAATCATGCAGCAGACCTGGACAGAAGCAATGAAAAGGTAGAGAAAGTATATGAGTGAGGGAGCGAGCAGGAAGGCAGGAACATAGGAATGATGTATGGGGTGATTTAGAGACAGTGGGCTTGAATCATCGTGTGCAAGTGAAAGAATACACTCTAGGTTTGTCCAAGACCTCATAAACACTTTTTTTTAATCCTGCAATAGATAAACTTACACAAGGTTTGAGTCACTTTCATCATTTCCTGTAATCACAATAACTATGTATTTAACTGATTTTTAAATAGCAGGAAGAGTAGTGGTGCTTAGTTGTATGTTCAACATTTGACCCTAAACCACGTTTGGTAAGAACAAACACTTTCAAACACTTGTGTTTAAAAGTGGTGGTCTAAATGGTGTGGAAAAACCTTGTCTCAGACACCTCTACTCAAGAACAATCTGGCAATCTCAGATGCCTGAACTACATGCAGATAATCTGTATAATCTTAAATAGGGGGAAGCCAGAAAGTCAACTTTAGCAGGTGCATAACCCGAGTCTGAATATGTGTAACTTTCCCCACATAAATATTGACATATTTTTTGGATGTAAGTCTCCAAATCTGAATATGGCCCTCATTGAGTACAATCTATTTTCATACAAATAATTTCTTTTTATATCATTTTCCTTGTTAAATTGTGTATTTTTTGTAGATTTTGAATAACCTGTAGGTTTTGTCAGAGTATGGCTTTTTTTTTTTTTTTTTTCAAAAATATGTCAGTATGGTGAAACATAATGTGTATCTATCAAATCTATCTAAATCAATTAATCAAAACCAAAAATGGTTAGTATTTGACGTCACACCGATTATCTGGCACTGTTATTTTTAATATTTAAGTGTGTATTCTGAGGAAACTTGAATCGCCCACTGATGCCAAAATGACCAGCACCAAAATACAGAGAGCAACATGAATATTAGTCCTGTAGTCCAGGAAATGTAAATAAGGACTTTGGTATGTCTGTGTGTGTTATGCCTGAGCTGAATGTGAACATTTAAAGGGCGAAGTCCTCTACAACTTCAGACAGAGCTCTGTTATTTCTATCACTCACTGTTACCTTGACTACAGAATCCTGGCCCCATGCTGTCCTCAGGCACCCCCTGATTCCTGGAGATGATGGAATTTCCTGTTTTCTCTGTTGTCTCCTTCCACCATCTTTCTTAACACTCCACCACCCACTAACACCCTTAGCAGTCCTAGGTTATGACCACTGTTTTACAGTGTAGGTGTTCCTTATTGACTCCCAGCTCCACATGCTGAAGGCTGATAACAGTTTCTCTTGCATTCTGCCATTTCCCACTTTTCTTTTCTCGTTATCTCTCTTTGTGAACACAGGAGCGTAGAGCGTAGTACGCTACTATACTCATATTGCTCATAAATGGTGATTTAATCTCTAGCTCTGCTCCAGCAAGAGTGCTGGGAACATCAGGAGGTAGAATATAAGCTGAATATTAATGTTTTCATAAAAAAGGGAGATTTCTGTAAGATGATGTGTGGTTTGACTGTTCAGAGAGAAAGAAAGAGAGATTGAAAGGGCTGTCTTTCTTTGTGGCGAATGTATGTATATTACATAACTGCTGTTATGACAGGTGATAGACGCATTCTAACTAGTCTTACTAAATGATAGTCAGGAGAGACATTCACACTGAAAGACTTGAGCTGGCTGATGATATTAATATCACAATAATTTGCATAACAATATAGTGGCGTTATGATTATAATGTTCGATCTGGGTGAAGGGTTGTTTTGAGATACCAAATCTTTTGACATTACAGCTAGCAAAAGTCTAAAGTGCTTAAATGTAAATCTTTTGAGCCTGTAACAGCAAATTATGATCATATATGATTTTAAATATGTTTTATTTTTCAGAATGTATTTTGTATCTAAAATACAAGATATTGTATTTCATGTTATAAAATCGGTACTAAACCTGTTTTATACTTTTTTATTAATGTCATGGAGCATATGTAGAACATCTACAGCTAAAAGTTACTATGCCATACTGAGGCTTCAGGTTTGTTCTTAAAACCAAGAATGTAAGTGAGTTTTGAGATAGAACTTTTAAAAAAATTTTAATACACCAAAGAAAAGTTTATTTTATTAACTTATTTTAATCAAAGTTCCAGATACAACTTTATAATACTGATATCATATGTCATATCATATATTTTAAAGGTACACTAGGTATTATCAATGTTTTTCTATGCAGCTGACAGTACACCTCAGTCTAAGCTGTCCTTCCTAACAAGCAGCTATCAGCAGTGGTACTACAGTTTTGCTAGCACTCTGTTGCCTAATTCTTGTGATTCATATTACACATTAGTGAAAATGGCCACCTTTATGAGAGGCAAACTGCTCCTCGTAAGCTAGTCTGCATTTGGCTGTGTCAGCTCTTTGACTTGAAGGACTGTGTGTTTATGTTTTTTTAGAGCTGTGAATGAAAATGCATGTTTGCACACTCAAAGACGAAAATTCAAATACAAAATAATTTAAAAAAAAAAATTTCCTCCTTTTCTCCGAAGCCTTCCTCATATTTCTGATACCGGACTATTCTACTATTTCTGTTGCCAAAAGAAAAATTCTTATTAAATCAGACTATAATAAATTGGTCAGAGACGGAGATTAAAGGACTTAATTCCAACCCAAATCAAACACTTGGTCCAGCGTATTTCTCTTGAGATTTCTCTCCATGTCATTAATTACACAAGCTCCATTAATTATTTTATTTTATACACAAGATTTTTAAATATAAAATATTACCGGAAAACATTGAAAAAACATGTTGCTGGAAAAAGAAGTCATTTCTCATTTACAGATTTTAACAACCAATACCAATTTACAGAATACGACTTTATTCGACTCTTGAACCAGATGCCCTGTGGAAATTTCCAGCAAGGATTCTATCTTCTATCTAATCTACAGAGTAAGCAAGCTAACTATGTTTCAAACCAACAATGTCTTTCCCAAATCAAGAAACTGTTATTTATAGTTGACAACAATAACCATGTAAAAATATTTGATCAGGTTTCAGTTTGTGCGTGTTACATTCCAGAAAGATGAGAAAAATTTGCTGGACATACTGTCAGAATTGCTACGAAGCTGGGACGGACTTACAGTGCTGCTGCGAGTCAGACTGGGGTCCTTTAATTGGCATTCATATTAATGAACTTGGTCAGATATCGAGATATCGAGTTGTAGTTGGGGTGGGTATTTTGTGGAAACCTGGCAACCCGCACTATGAACGTTCACAAGCTGTCCTTTCAAGCTTTGCAGGAAGGTAAAAATCTCAGTCCTGACTCCCACAACTAGTCTGAAGCTTTCTGGCAGGCCTTCTAAAAAATTAATATTCAATCTGCTATTCATATCTGTATTTGCATTCTTTTAGGACACATTATCTGTTCGATCCAAATAATGTATTTGTAATCGGTTATATCCCTAGATTAAGACAATGATTTGTGGGATCAGATGATCAGTTATGATTGTGTATGGTGTTGTGGTGTGTGTTGGGCCACCACAAGCCATTCAGTGAGCCCTTGTGCCCTATGTAGAGGGGCGGGGTAATCCTAGAAGTGACCACTAGCATCAGGATAGAATTGTGTAATCATAGGATAAAGGTGACTCAGAAGAACTGTGTGTTGATTTGCAGTAACACTTCCAAGGGGAATCAAACAGTGGATTCAAGTAATAGATTCAAACAATGGCAGCAAAATAAATACCCCCTCAGCATAATAGAGGCAGTGATTTTTTCCTTTAATTTGTCACCTGGTTGTATTTTAAACAAGGTTAATGTAGGAAACAAATATTGCAGTGTGCTTTATTTCAAATCCACACACAGTGTTGCTGTTCTTCTAAGCTCTCCATCCCCCCTCTCTCTGCCTCTCCTATTCAATTCCTTGTCTGTTGTTCAGTACAATATGATTGATGGTAACTATGCAGTAGCTGAAGAAAATATTAGGGCTGTCAAACAAATAAAACCATTGTGAGTAAGTGCATTTTGTATGGGTGGTCACAATTAACTGCTATTTTTTGTTTGTCAGTTTGAAGCCTTGAAGAAAGATTTTGGCATTTGCAACTTGGTGCTGCGGCTCGGGCATTGTCAGTTGTAGTTTCGAGGTTCTCAGTGTGGGGTACATGATATATAGTGGAGGGGAGTCCTCAATTTTATTGTTAATTTTTAAAATTATTTTTTAATTAGGTAATAGTGCTAGAGATTATCTACAGCATCTACTACTACTATTATATACTAATGAATAAAACAAGACGAGGTGTGGTGCTATAGGAAAATAATCAACGATGGAGTAGTGTGATGCAGCCCAACATGAAGTGGAGTTAATGTTAGCACCCCAATGTTGATTATTTTCCTCTAACAGCATGTCCTGAAGTGTTTTATTCCTTTTATACCACAGCAGTATGCAGATTATTCAAATTTTTTACTTATAAAAAATGATACAACATACAACAATGTTAGGAATGTTCACAAAACTAGTTAATTACTTTTATCCCTAAAATTATAATAGCTAAAAAGTGCTGACAATGGAGACTCCTTCCAAAAATGCTGAATAAGCATGTCATCACATAAACCTTCAAAATATCAACACTGACATCTTTTTTTGTGATATAATCATTAAAAAAGATTAGAAAAGTATTTCTACTATTTCATGTTTAAGGAGTACAGGAAGGTATAGTAATATTTTTTGAATGATAACTCATACAAGCATAATTTCAGAGCTCCTAAGCAAATTGAGTAAGATTAACAGGTATGGTAATATCACATAATTAGAGTAAACGTCACTGGATATTGTGGCAGTGTACGATCATGTATAGATGATTAAGTCATTAAATCTCACAAGTCTATTGCATACCCTGCATTTGAAATGTAAACATATAATAGTCCCTCATTTGGACTTTCACCCATTTTGCTAGATGTTTTGTTCTGGCTGTTCCTTGCGTCTCCTCAGCTCTCCTCTATCATCCACCGCCTCATCGTAACTCAATATTCAGCTGCTTAATGGAAAGCCCCAGACAGCTGGGTTACTTCGTGGCCATCAGACAGGTGGAGCCGTTAATAGGCGAATAAGTCTGTACCCTGTGGCCTCAGGTACAGATCGATAGTGCACCAAGCTCAGGAACACAACCACCAGACACACGCACACAGTGTTCTCATCTAAAATACTGACAGTAAGTGAATATTTATTTCTATTAACGTCAGCTCCGCTTTAGCTCTACTCTGTATCCTTTGACTTGTTTCTCAGAGGTGGAATGGAACAGAATTCGATTATATCTTTGCAATACTTTAAAGAACATTTCTGGTTTTTTTTGCATTTTGTGTTGGGGTATGAAGAATAACACTTGTTGATGATGAGCACAGCACTCAGGGTGTCATGGAGAATTTGCAGAATTTAAGATTTTCTTTTCTTCCTATTTATTGCTTTTTGATCAGAGTGCACTCTTCAGCCCAATACTATAATCCTAGACTCATCAAGCAGGCTTCTGTTTCATCTGACCTTCATTCCTCCTGATCCTGGTGGAGGTCTAGGGTCATGTCAATCTGTCCTGACATCATGCTGAAGCTTAGCTACTGCCTGTGGTTACCATGGTTACCCTGTCTTCTTGCCTAGCTATGTGTTTGAACATGTTGATAAGCTCAAAATGCTGGCAATGACCTGAGGCTCTTAATAGGACTCCTCAGGGGAACAGCAGGATTCAGAGGCGTCCAGATTTTATTTGTAACCCTGTAAATGGAAAGCATTATTATTATTATTATTATTATTATTATTATTATTATTATTATTATTATTATTATAAAATGTTCATAAGGCACTTTAGTTAACGTAATGTATTGACTCAAAATAAAATAAAAAAAAAAAGGTTGATGAAAAGCTACTTAATTCAGGCTGTGATTACTGCAGTAATAGTATCACTGTCTTCACCTAGTACTATATTGTGCTTATGCTTAAATTTCTAAACATGTGCATGTTTATAATATTACCTATGTTACTTGCCTTTAAGCCTAAAAACAGATCATATTTTATAGATGAAATATTCTGTCATATTCAAATATATTGAGAATTAGTCTTATTCCCAGTTGTGATGATTAATTCATTAATTTGCAAATCTAAAACAACTGTAATATATTTTACTAATAAGATATTCAGATTTATGTGGGCTTACTTAATTTGGATAAGTTAATTTCAATTAAAACATTTGCAAAACGGTCATAAGAGCCAAGGATACTCAAGCTTATTTAAATTTTTCCTTATTCCCACTTAAATTTCTTGCCAAGGTGTTTTTATCAATCAGAACAAGTCAAACTCCTCATGAATGAACTATAGTGTGAGGAGGAGCAGGACACATGCCTGTGATTGCCCATCCTGTCGGTGTCTCAAGCACATCTCTCTTGCTATAATGTTGACCTATAGAACTTTAGTCTGACTCATGTGCATTCATTGCATACTACTGACTCAGTCTCAGACCCCTGCCATTTGGAATATTCCATTTGGGCCACTTTAAAGCTCGGACTAGCTGCAAAGCACCGACTTCAAACGAAGAGCATGAGGGCTCGGCTTCTTTCATGTGTCTGTGCACCGCAAAGCATCGGTGGGCTTCAAAGTGCCACGGTCTCATCTCAGTTTGCCTCTGCCAAAATGATGTAAGCTCGAGTGCCATTTGAACACAAGCCAGTGTCTCTTTACCCCCCGAACGAAGGGACGCGCTCCAGTTTTGATGTCAAATGGCGTGCACATGGGTGCGTCTTTGTGGGAGTAAAAGAGAGCACAGTGTCACTTTCTTTTCCATCATGTTCACACACTCCACCTAGTGCGAAGCAGGGTGAACAGAGTGTAGGGCTGTCTCAGTTCATTCTCTCTCCACTTCCATTACTCTCTATCTTCTTCTCTTCCCTTGAGCTTTTGCAGAAACGCAAACGCTTTTAACTCTTTAGACTAGTGAAAGTCTTGTGGGTTATGAAAACATTTTTGCAGCAGCAAAGGACAAGATAAAGGAATAAACCCTTGGGAGCATGCTGTTATAGGAAAATAATCAGTGATGGTGTGGTGTGAAGCTGAGTTACTGTTACCACCCCGAAGTTGATTATTTTCTACAACAGCATGTCCCAAAATTTTTCATTCCTCATTCACCACAGCAATTAGACAATGATTACTCGTTTTAATTTATTAATGAATGACATGCCATCCTTTTTATCCATTTATATTTACATTTAATTTTGTGGAATGTCCGTGTTAGTTCCTGCTTTCATTTATAACAGCTATAAACCGTCGTTCCCTCACCAGTTTCCTTCTTTCTCTCTTGAAATTAAGCTTGTCAAGTTCCTAAGAAGACTTTCCCATGGTGAAAAACTTACTGACCTTTACAAAGCGCTGACACTGGAGACTCATTCCACAGATGCTAAATAAACCTCTCCTGTACAGAATACTTCAGTATTTCAATGATCATAAGCTTTTCTTTCTTAAATGGCACATCTTTAAAAATCTGTTTATTAGATTATGTAGATTGTCTGTCATCCAAGTCCCTGTGAATTTTGGATGTTACTATGGAAACGATGCCGTATTTGAGCAAGTGCATTAGTATAAAAAAAGGTATTTGAATTACAGCCAGCACTATTGTCAGAGCATGCTGTTATAGAATATTAACCAACACCTTCTGACGGACCAAATTTAAGAATTCAGCAGCGCTGTGATATAATGTACTTTTACCAGTTACTGTTTCGCTCATTTGATGTATTCCCACCTCTGAAACTCAAACTTTGCTCATAATACCTGAAATAAATTGGCTGTCATTCCATCTGTCCCAAGCTGAACTGAGCCTGTAAGACAGTTGTAACACTCAGAGAGATGATAGTAGCGCCTCTGCGTAAGTGAGAGTTTTTCACAGTTTTGTGTATTTACATACTATAATGAAAGCTTTTATAGAACCTGAGCATTTTTCAGCTCTGCAAGTTTAAATATCAGCACCTTGAAATGTTGCAAGGTCTAAACAATGGCAAGTGACATTTTTTCTCACTTAGTGGGAGTTTTGAAAGGATTTTGACAGCTATGAGAGCCGAGTTGTTTCCTTTCTTTGCTTTTCTTGAAAAGCTTGTGCTTTCAGTCCTTGATAAAAGTGAAACTGACATGCATTTCAACTGGCAGGGCGTGTGTAGGTCTAACACTCTCTCTCTTCTCACTCCATTTTGGTAAATTACACAGATTATTTTACCTTGCTTTGCTTTTCTTACACAAATGCCTTTCTTGTGCGGTTCCATAATTATAATAATTTCTGTGCAGGATTTTTCCAAGTCCAGTGGCTGCCTATTGAATTCATTGTTTCTTACAGACTTTCAGTGCATTGTATAAGTATTCAAACCAATGAACTTTTCAGTATTACAACCTGGTGGTGGTAGCATCATGTCGAGCATTACCGTTGGTTGCTTCTGTGACTAATCATGCATATAGGTTGTTATGAAGGACACTTATGTTTAAAAATGTCTTTTATATTTAGTTTACATACATATTTGTAAATGTAATATCACAAATGGCACCCCAAACATGGAATCACTTATATATCTATAAACCTTTAAGCAGCATATTATATTTAGTCATGTTTATTTTATTAGATATGAAGCTACAAACCTGTGTATGTACATGCATGTATGTGAGTCATTTGTGGTAGTAATGTTGACATTTGCAGACTCTTCTCCAGCATAGTCCTGCTCTGTGGTTCTGTCCTCGAGGGAAAGGGTCACCTTTCAGCATCACACCATGGCTATATCCTCTTATTTGTGTCTCTGACTGTAGAAGAGGCCATTTGATGTCCAGCTGTGAGGTTGTGAGAGGAAAAGGAGCTGTAGGAAGCATGGATGTAACGCAGCGCCACTATCTCTATTGGTACCTGTTTAGTGCTCCAAATTTTCATATCTACAATTCATATATTTACAGTATATTCATATTTAAATTTTTATATTTTAAATGAAACCTACTGGAAAAAAAAAAATAGTGGGAGAAATGCCAGCGGTGTCACAATGGTATGTAAATTCTGGCTCTGACGGTTCTTCAACCTCAGCTACATCACTCGAGTTCATAATTGGTCTCATTATTCGA
Organism: Pangasius sanitwongsei; assembly: GCA_037576675.1. Classification (NCBI taxonomy): domain Eukaryota; kingdom Metazoa; phylum Chordata; class Actinopteri; order Siluriformes; family Pangasiidae; genus Pangasius; species Pangasius sanitwongsei. Next base: position 19,151,720 of record CM075017.1, on the reverse strand, counting down.
TGTGCATTATTCGCAAAATATAAACAAACCTGTAGCCTAAACCATATTTAAACCACCACAACCCACATGAGAAAGTTATTAAGGTGCATAGCATATCAGTTTTAATGAACATGGTCTTGGTTTGTCCTGCAGTCTTCATGTAAATGAAACTCACCTGCATGACTTTTTGTTGCTTCGCATGGGATCTCTGTCATGATGGCAAGTTTTTTTTTTCTCGCATTTTTGTCACCTGCCAATTCCCACCCACCTATCATACAAAAACTACTAACTGGGGAGGGTGAACAGGTGTTCCTCTGAGACGCATGTAGCCAGACAACCACATCTACTGCTGCTCATGGTCTGTCACAGGGCAGCGTAACATACTCAGAGGAAAGTGCTATCTACCCTCTTCCACATACATGAGCTCCGAGAGCCCATGATTGGCTATTGACACTGTGATTAAGAGGGGAGCGAGAGTATGCCATCTATCCCACCCAAAAAACATGGTCAGTTTTGCTCCCTTGCCTCTGGATGGCTGTGACATCTTCAGAATTCAAACTCACAATCTCCTGTCTGGCAAGCATTTAAAACAATAACAACAACAAAAATAGTGTGCCTTCTATTCACATCTGTATTTGTATCTGTTTAGAATAGAATATCTGTGCAATCCAGGTAATGTATTCATATTCAGTTACATCCCTAGTAGAAAGAGACACACATAGCTGAATTTGCTAACAAGCATTTAGATGTTTAGCACGAGTTCCAATTTGTTTTATAACCCCGATGATCACCATTAAGTACTCATGATTATCTAGTGTTATAATGCTGCATCTGTTTGCCATCTTAGTGAGGCTGTTAAGTCCTGGCACCCCTCAGTGATGGTACCACAATGCCCACTAACAGACAAAGCAAGCACTTGTTGAATAATTAAAGGCATTAATCATGCCTGTCTACATTTGTGTTCTCTTATTTCTATCAGGATGGACTCCAGAGAGCTTGTGGGCTGTAAAATGCTGCGATCACATGAGGGCTTAATAAATGAATGCTACTGGCTGCTATTGGAGAGGAGAAGGTGGGGGAGAGTGGAGGTTAGGAAGGAAACAGGACAAGGAAGGGAGGAAATGAGTTGGGTGGAGAGGAGTGAAAATGCTGTACTTAAAACAGACTCAGGTTATTTGCACACTCTCAGACATGTGACTAACCTTATGTTTAGTCTAGCAAATGTCAGGTGATCCTTCCTTTTATATGTGCTTGAAGCTGAGCCATGATTTCAGCGATAGAGCAACAAATGTTGTTTGAATTAAGATTTTCTCAATTGTATGCAAAGTAGATAATACAAAGTCAAGTGGTAAATCTATACAACTGGCTCAAATGATCCCTCAGATCACACCTATGGTGCATGTGTTCTGACATTTCTTAAGTTCCTCACTCACAACTTTAATTCCTAGATCTAATTAGTTCTCATTTACTGTTTGACACTAAAAAATGGAAGAATAACCACGGTTTCATCTTATCCTGTCATATACGACCTGTCATGAAATGTGTACAGAGACATGATGAAGAAAAATAAAGCTCGGGAGGAAGTAGCAGAGGTTGTTAGTGCCTTTAGTGACCATAGGTAGCTAGTACTGTTAGCTTGCTTTGCTAATCTGCCAATGAAGTTAGTACAAAGCCTAGCACTAAAATAAAAAAAAAAAACAGTGCACAGCCACAAACGACAACAGTAGCAGTCGCTATAAGCCCACAAGAGACAAACTACAAGCGACACGAGCCACTTGCCACTAGTGTGAGCATAGGGTAAGAAAGCCATCTGCTCTGCACTCATGTTGCTTTCCCCATGTGTGTTGATGTTTTTTTTTTTTACTTTATTTTACTCATTTGATATGCTAACACACTGGAGTTTGTAGTTTGTCAAAGAAGACAGGACTATGGAGTGCTTGCTCGCATTACCATTACACATAACACATTTGTTCCCAAAGACGAAGACGTGTTGAGAAAAGACTTGATTAAGTGGAACGATGGATAGTGAGAAAGGGTTTTGAAAAAGAGCATGGCACAACAGGAGTCTCTCATGGTCACTCAGAGCCTGTGTATCTGCCTCTTAACCTCTATGAGCACCACTGCACACTGATCCAGCGTCATGGGACCTGCTTTTATTGTCTTCCACATTTTCTATTCAGTCACTCCCTGTCTTAAAGTCAGGGGGAGACTTGCTTTGTGTTCATCTGCAGTCATTAGTGTCTGTTTTTACTTTGCATCACCTGAATGACCACAATACAAAGCCTGCTGCATCTATTTACATTTAAATGTATTCATTTGACTTACAAGTGAGGTAGAATGTATTGCATGCATAAAAGTGTTAAGCTGACAATCAAGCATGTCAAATGATGAATATCAAGTCTTTCATGTGGCAGTTATCTAAGCTGCTTTCTATCATATCAAGCTGTGTATGATTCAAAATCATCTGTGTTCAGAAGATCTCAAGAGAGCATTTAGGAAGGATGGTGTATTTCTTTTCTTTCTATTGCTAGAGAGTAATCTGCTAATTGAACCCAGGATTTAAAGGTGCTTGACAGTAGCGTAATTCACTGCTTTACACGTTTGCGTTTGACAGAAATCTGTTTATTGGATTCTTAAGAAACATGGCAAAAGAAGAATTACAAATCTTAAATGCCAATTCAGTTCACCCATTAGTGATCAGGGCATGGACAAATGACTTAAGGTAAAGTTCGCTCTTGGCTGCCTGAGAGCTGTCAGCTTCTTGCGTCAATGTTTTGACTCTTACTCACCCCGAGATATTAGTTGATCTTGTAGACTTGGTCCAAAATCCCAGAGAGCAAGCCCTCTCCTCCCTGGATCAATAGCAAACCAGCTTGATATATATGGCGACAGTGTGGTGTCAAACACATTTATCTGTACCAGCCCTCTCAAGAGGTATTGCTTCCCATGCATAATACAAATTGTAGACAATATTTCAGACTGTATTGCCTACCACTTGTTATGTAGGATATATACTGTATATGTTTTGGGACACATTGTCCCAAACATGCCACAATAAACAGCATTAATAATATTGTACATTGTTCTACATTGTTCATCGAGGCATCAGGATAAGGATGGAGGCAGACCTCCAGCATTTGATAGTAAGTCTACATTTTGTCACTACACAAAAGACAAGTACAGAAAAGAGTGCATTGCGAACAAGCAGCCACAGATTTTTCCTGTGGCCTGTTGCAAGCATGCACTAATATCCCACCAACTGCTTCAAACAAAACTCTAATTCTTTCATGTTGTGGTTCCCATGGTGATATGCACAATGTGCTAGTGATTGTTTTGGTTTCCATTTTGGTCCTTTCTCCACCCCTCATCCTGTGATTGGTTTGTTTCCCAAGTGTATGCATCTGTTCTGTCTTTTAACCTGATTAGTTTGTCTATCTATGTACTTCCTGCTTTTTCTTGTTTTGGCGCAAAATCTTTTCCTATATCCATGTCTTAAAATCTGAGTCTTCCATGAGTTCCATGAGTCTTCCATGAGTCTATCCAAGATCCTTGTTCCTGATTTAGAATAGATCTTTGTCTGTTTTATGCTGTTTTATGCTGTTTATTATCCTGTTTATGGATTGCCCTGATAAAACCCATGCTGATTTTACGTGCTTGCATCCTGCCTCATTTCACCACACCGCACGTTACACTAATAACTTTTAAAGATGAGATGGCAAGAAGTTTTCGAATATATCTTGCTCTGAAAGGCTCATTTTTGTCAATGTTCAAATACTGTCCATTCAAAACTAGAGCACAGAAGTGCATATACATGGAAGTTTGGAGAGCCAATAAGATTATAGCCTTCAAGATCCTGAAGCTTGTGGCCAGAAAAGGTATCAGAAGTTCCATGGCCTATGAGCAGAGAGTCTGAGGCCTCAGAATACACAAAATCTATCATACATTTGAAACCCTAACACTGAGGAAAGGAATGCAATCTGTATGCAAAAATTAGCCAATTTTTTAAAAAAAAATTTACCATATTTTATGATTAAATCCAGCCTAATCGGAACACAGTGACCCACTGAGAAGCAAACTGCATACATTCTGTACAGCATTGTGAAGGAAGTCTTGCTACTACAGGAGGTTAGACAGTGGCTTGAGTTGTACCATGTAATAAGACTCACAGGGGTGGTCTCAGGAGAGACCATCTCATCTGGAGGTGAGAATGGAAGTGACTCAACCTGTGATTTCTGTCATAAGGACACTCAAGGACTTCCTTTATTTCCCCCTCCTGTATTTCATTTGGTGCTAGATTTTATATTGGTGCTTCACTATTTTGACATCAATCAAATTATTCAATTCATGTAATGTTTACCCAACCTTTTTAGATTTGTGTTTTATCTCAAACTACCTAACGTCAAATTCACAGACAACTGTAATTTTAGTTACTGAAACCTTTAAACATGTGCAGGGTTAATGCAGTATGAATTGATAGTGACTCATATGATGAACTGCTCACATTATCATGCTGGTTTTTAGGAACAGGGCACCGAACACCAGGAGGCCTTTTTGTTGCCATGGCAATTGATTTGGTTCTGTGTCTCTGTGCTGTATGTGCAATGATTGGAGAGGGGGAAGTGTGGCACTGAATAAAATAATTTTTTATTCTGATGTTTGTGTTCAGGAAATGATAGCACTGGTGTCACCCAGGCAAAGCTTGCCCTGATCTTAGATGACAAAATTGATTCAAACCAAGCATGACCAGAAATACTAGAACTCAGTCAAAAAAAGATGTACTAGACCAGTATATTTCTTTACACCACGGTCTTGTGTTATTATATATATATATATTGTCATAAATATAATATAGCTACAGTATGAGAATGAGTAAACCAAGTCACTGCAAAGTTTAGGGGTGTTTTTCTTGGGGCCAGTTTTGGTATGAAATTTGGGCATAAATAACTTATTTTGCTTGAATGGAAATTATATTTTCATTTATAGATATTATAGGCTTATTATATACATAACACCCAATATGCAACCTGTGAACAAAAGTATTAGCTATGTCAGAAATTCAAAACCAACCAACCAACCCACCAATCAACAAAAAACAAACATAAAACAACAATAACAACAACAAGATTTGGCAAGAGGAAGACAAGTGGGATTTCTCTCTGAGTCCCAACAGTCATTATTTTTTTGATTAATATTTAACAGTATTTATTAATATCATAGCAACCAAAACTATTTTGTTCATCAGTATCATTATTTAGGTAGCTAGCTGGTTTAGAGTGCAAGTTCTACAGCTAAATGATTCCAAGTGCGTGTCATTCTCTCATGAATCCGCTCTCTGAATTTGAATACTAAAGTACTGAGAAAGTCGCTGTGTTTAAAGGAAATTGTGACTTTTGCTCTGTTTGACCTAAATACCAATTTATATAATCAGACTCAGCCATCCAAGAGGAGTTAACCTTTGAAAATGAAATTGTGAAGTTCAGGGCAGTTTTGCTGAGTGGCAATATTCAAAAGTGTGATTGCCATAATAATTCTGCATATATTAAGTTTTAAAACAAATGCAAGCAAGAATTTTCTCCAGTGGCAATTCCACTCCGGGCTGACAGGATGCATTAGGCAGATTAAAAAAAAAACCTTTCTGTCAAACAGTAGAAGAGTTTTGATCCATGGTACTACCTTAAAATGTGCCACATACTCTCAGAAAGACACTCTTTTTGCATTGATACGTTAGCACACCCTGCCTTCTACAGTGATCTATATAATGTGAGAAAGAGCTGCTGCTTCCTCCTATCTCTGCCCTTCCTCCCTCTCAGCCTCTTTTTGTTTCCTCCCTCAGGCTTTTTCAGCCAACATGTCCCCGTCCCTCACCTGACATTTAAATGTTAACGCCTGTTCAGATCTAAAGAAAGCTGCTATTATGTTCAGGGTCATTCCCTGTCATGCTGGCCTTGTCCCAGTATCCACCATGTCGGGGACCTCACTTTCTCTCTTCAAAGAGGCCAATGCTTCTGAGGCCTGCTGCGGCTGAACTTACCAACTTAATGACACCTAATGCGCTGCTGTTGAATGCTCGAATGCTTTGATTAGTCAGATGTTGATAATTGTATTATTGTTTATAGACAATGCGTTGTTATCTAACAAAGAAAAACATATGATTAATATGGTGAAGTTTTCTGTAACTAAACATTTAACATTCATGGAAGGAGTCTCCAGTGTCAGCACTTTGTAACAGTCAGGGGTAAAGCTGTTTCTTTACGTTGGGAAAGTCTTCAGGACAGAGTATGTCATGTTCTGCAATTATGCTGTAACAAGTTGCAAGGGAAACTGAGGGACTCTAGAGAGGTCAGAGCAGAATGGCCAGGCTGCTTTGAGCAGACAGGAAGGCTACAGTAACTCAGATAACCACTCTTTACAACCATGCTGAGCAGAAAAGCATCTCAGAACGCACAACATGGGCTACAACCGCAAAAGACCACAGTGGGTTCCATTCCTGTCAGCCAAGAACAGAAACCTGAGGCTACTGTGGGCACAGGCTCACTGAAACAGTCAAATGTCCAGTTCTGCCACATGATTGGCTTATTGGATAGGGGCACGTGTTACATACAATATTACTGTCAAATATTTTAATATTTATAATGCATGTAATATAATAATGGATACTACAATATAATAAAAAGGTTGTTTATTAAGCGGTGTTAAAACCATGCAATTTTTCTAAATAGTACTTTTAAAAGGTCTCATATTTTGTAGATACATAGTTTTTTTTTTTTGCATAAAAGGGAAAGCCATGAGATTGAGAAGATCATTTCAGTAAACACTGTATCCTGCTATTCATAAGCACTTATTGTTGTTTCTGTTGTTTCCTGTTAGATTATATATTTGATTAGTACAATTAACCTAATATATGCACAATCCCATACCCACATATGAAAAGAATTAACCCATGGCAGCAGAGCCTAATCCTGGATGTGACAATGTCGGGAGCATGTAAACATAGGTGCTGTATTCTTGCTTAGTCCTATCTTTCCATAAATAGTCTATGAACAAAGCCACACATGATTCATCTCACTGTGTTGTCCGTCTCTGTCTGCTTTCTCAGTTTGATGCTGTGCTCCGCTGAAGTTGAGGCAGTGTCACCTTCCTGTTACTATGGTGATGGACAATGAACCATACCCAGCATGGCTTACGCTTTACACATATACTTGTCTCTCCTTTTCCCCATCATGAATTTGGCGAGACAAGTCTCCGACTTTTCTTTTTGCCGTCTGTAGCTCACCTTGCCATGTCATTTATAGTTATTAAGCCCCCCACGGGCTATTGAATACAGTGCTGTGAAAAAGAATAAGAGCTCACAGCTTCTTGCTAATGCAAAATTGTAATCTCATTTCAATTAAATCATAAGCTCAATGATCAGTAAATGTTCATCTTCCCCTCTCTATACAGCTGAAATTAAATCCAGTGGTGGCTTGTTACTATCTCAGTTTTTAGATCATCTTAGATTTTTTGTATTAGCCTTACAGAATCAGTTGTATCGCAAATGCTCGGTAGCAGTCCATGCTAACCTAGCCTAGCCGAGGAAGGGGCAAAGTGATAGAATTAGGGTGCTAATCTCTGAAAAGGCTGCATTTGACTGGCAAACAATTTCCATTGCTAATGACCCTGGTTTCATCAAACTAACAACATATTTACAAACCTGACAGCAAACGGATTGGAAGACCAACTAGGCATTGTTGAACCCTAAATTCTGATTAGTCAGAATTTGTTAATTTTTCTGTAACAGCAGCTCTCACTGTAGCTCCAACTGTATAAAATGATGTGCATAATCGAATATCTGTATAGATACAGTATATTGATGTTGAATAAGATCAGTTTAATTTGTTATGTAAAAGTTAGGTAATAATGCATTAAGCACAGCTGTTTGCAGGAGAAACTGACTGAGCCCAGATAAAGAGAAGTCCACCCTCACGGCAAAGTTAAAGAGAAAAGAAAATTAGTGTTTACAGTTAAAAATACCTGAGAACAAATATTTTCCCCCCTTTCTTGTGCTGAAATTTGTATGGACGGCTTTATGCAGCTGTTATCATGCTCTATTTCATTCTCTCGCGAACACACACAAACGCACTCTTGTTTTTCCCAATTAAACTGTACAAGTCACTTTAATCTTAAACCTTATTAAGCAACATATTCATGTTTTCAGTGTCCAGATCCCCAAGAAACATATCAAGCAGTAGAGAAATAGTGAAATGTTTCCTAGAGGAAATGGAGTGATGAGCATGTGGCTTTACTGTGGAATGTCATTACTGTGTGTCATTAATGTTACTTTGCATGTGTGATTTTTTTTTTATTATAAAAAATGCAGCTTTTATTTAAAATTTAGGGAGAGAGAGAGAGAGAGAGAGAGAGAGGGAGAGAGGGAGAGATTTGGCCACTAAGCTCTTGAACATGGCTAGCACTTCCATTGCCATGACATTTGCTTCTCCTCCTTTTCCAAATAGCTATATTTGAATATAGCTATATTTGAATATTTAATATTCAAGATTCTGCACTATTTCTATGTCCTTGTTTAAATGTAAGCAAATTTGTGATATTGATCATGTTAACTGCTATGTACAAAAGGTCGGATTTTGGAGTCTGTCAGCTCGAGGGCACACTATCATTAAAGCAAAAAGAGGACATATCAAATACCAAGAAACTCTGAAACGTAAACGTCATGTAAATATTTCTAAGATTCTACTTTTCAATAGTTGTTATTAATAATATAATTTGTAATGACGATTGTTGAATTAAATTAGAAATTAGGCAGACAGAGAGAGTAAGAGAGAGAGAGAGAGTCATATAGACAGATAATTAGAGACAGAGAGAGAAACAGAGACAAAGAGACAGATCTAGAGAGAAATAGAGAGAGATAGAGGGAGGAGACAGTGAGAGACAGAGACAGAAAATCAGAAAGAGGGACAGACACAGAGAGAGAAAGATGCAGACAGAGAAACAGTCAGAGAAAGAGAGAGATAAAGAGAGAGAGAGAGACAGAGAGAGTCAGAGGGAGAGAGAAGCAGAGAGGCAGCTGTTTTGAATTTGATACATAGAGAGAGGCATACAGAGACAAAGTGAGAGAGACAGACAGAGAGAGGGAGAGAGAGACAGAGAGAGAGAGGAAGAAAGAGAGGCAGAAAGAGGGGCAGACACAGGGAGAGAGAGAAAGTGAGATAGACAGAGAGAGCAATAGACAGAGAGAGAGACAGATTGAAAGAGTGAGACAGAGAGAGAGGGAATGAGAGAAGGAGAGGTATAGCGAGACAGAGACAGAGAGAGAGACAGACAGACAGAGACTATTTATTTATTTATTTATTCATACATACATACATACATACATACCTCACTGTCACTTGTTCTCTTATGAAAATACTGGAAATGTGTCTCCCATCTCCCATCTTTTATTGGTTCAAATGTGTCAGGTTGGCCCATGCCACTGTAGCATTTTACACCTTTCTTATCACTTCTTTCATTTCATGTTTATTTCGAGTCTTTTCTTAGCTCCAGAAAGGTCATTAGAGCGTGTGTGTGTGCGTGCTGGTTCTGAGTCTGCTAATCTAAATGAGTTTGTTCTGCTAGGGGAGAGGTTTGTGTTCTGCCACTACGATTCCCTCTGAAAAAATGACATACATGGACTTTCTCTGAGTTGAAGGAATTAATTTATATTTGAACTGACTACACAGTGGTGATATACAGCAGAATTTGGTTGTGCATTTTGGCTGTTGGCTACTGATAAAAATGTCAAATGTGTTAGATACTGAGCAGGGGTTGATGTAAGTGTGTTTCAGATGTTACGTACATATGTCCATCATGTCAGAGATCGCTTTTAAAGCAGTATCAGTTAAGTTCAGCATTGTATATAGAGCTTTGATTCTGCTGGTCTTTTTGTCAGCTAGAGCAGGTGTGTGTGTGTGCCAGGAGATCGGAGATCAGAGCTGCTCTGTGTGGGCTGGTGAAAAAAACGCACTTTGCTTTTGCAAGGTTGTTTTTATGTTTTCTAAATTAGCACGGAACAGTCATCCCAATTTGTTTTTTTGTTTTTTTTAACTGCTGTGCTAGCTGAAGCGAATAACACCTGCATCCAAAAGAGATTTTTTTTTTTTAGCTTAATCTAAATAAAATAACCAAAACTTGGAACTAATTTAACAAAGGTGATTTTTAAAAATGGAATACCTTTAATATTAATGACTTTTTTATTGATCCTGACCTTTTAGAAATTCCGCATTGTCTTATTTTATATTTTTCTACATTATGTGAAACATAATAGAGAGAAAAAACCTTGTAAATGCCATGTTGTTGAAATAACCTCATTTTGGTGGGACTAGGAAAGAACATAATTCAAGGGAATCTGTATTCATATATGGGTGGCAGCCTGGGAAAACCCTTCATGGTGCAATTTTCTACTATATATAGTTATGAAAACGACAAGAAAAAGTGAAAAATGAGAAAATTGGATTCAAGTTTCTACTGAAAAATGCTAAAAAAAATTTAAAACTTAAATTTAAAATTTAAATTTAAAAATAATCTGTTTATGGAAAAACAACCTTTCTGCAAAATTGTAAAGAATTATAACAAGGTTAGAACATAGCCTAAAATGATTTCCTTTTCGTTTTGACATCTGATTGGTTTTCCCAGACCACCTCACATATAAACTAATAAGCTGTAAGAGGGAATGAGTTAAAGTGATTTTATCATGGGCAGTAGGGTTCTGAGGCACAACGCAAGGCTTGCTGTCAACTAAGGCAAAGACTAGGGTATTCTATTAACAGAACAAAAGTGTAACAGGCTTATTGGTTTAAAACCTGGCAGATTAATACAGAATTCAATTATTGTGATTTGGTCACAGGTGTATGTACATCACGGATTTTTACAACGGCTCAGATTTTAGAACCAAAACTACGTATTTTATAAAAGGTCTCTAACAACTCTGCCTACACTCCCATATTCTGTGAAGAATATGGCACTAAAGTTTGTGCATACTTGTATACTGCCCTTTTATTTTTTTATCAGATGTACTATGATTCAAAATGTGAATTATCGTACAGACGGATAAAAAGATTTTTTGTCTTGGTGTATCTTGAACAGTGCATGTATTAATAATAACATAAGAGTAAGTGGGTGTTGACATGGTGTGTGTGTGCGAGCAGGTGTGAATGTGTCAGTGTGAGACTAGTTGGCAGGGGCAGCTGTCCAATTGGAGTGTTGCTGTGGAGCAGGCAGGAGTGTGAGTGTACAGATCCACCTGACCTAATTTGCTTGTTTTCTCCCTCATTTGCTGACTGCCGACTGCTGCCCACTGCGCTCGCTCTCTTTCCGAACTCAGATTTCCCTCTGTCTCCAGTCCTAAAACACTGGAAGCATCAGTATAAACTTGCTTAATTTATTTACATCACATTTACCAAAAGGGAACATCTGAGCTCATCTTATAAAGCTGATCCACACATGAAACTTTCATTTTGTGTAATTTATTGTGGATTATTACATGGGGGGTGTAAAGAAGAAAACGATTGGAATTGGAAAAATTGGTCAGTACAAGCCTAGTTCTGGTTCAAAAGGGTTAAAATCTGATACTGCTATTAAAAATTGATGCACACTCCCTGTCTCCCTGTTTTACAAATGAGCAAGCAGGAGAGAGAGACACAGAGAAAGAGAGAGTGAGAGAGAGAGAGAGAGAGAGTGAGTGAGTAGAACTACGTCCAGCAGTAAGTCTCAACAAAAGCAGTGCTACATGCAAAACTTGCCACACTGCAATAAAATACACTGGCAGCGCCACCAACCATGCTATACACCTACGGAGGTGGCATGAGGTAATGTAGGCCTGCTGCTAAAGATGCAACAGGTAACACTAGCAGTAATTTTTAGAGTTCAGCTACTCCACACTTCTAGCCAGTCGAAGGCAATAACTGAATCCATCAGTGCAAGAACATGTGTGATGTTAGATTCAGGCACATGATAGTTACACAGGAACCCCGACACACAGCAGCACATTTTTAGTGAAACATGCATTAATGTGTTAATTAATGTAGTATAAATAATTAACGTAGTACCCCTTATCAGACAAAATTTTCGAAATAGCTGTTCCTAGAATCAAAACTAGGACACATAAGTGCTTGTTAAAGTTAACTGAACAGAATCATACTGAATCAGCCCTTAATCACATCAGCAGATCTGAACCAAATTGTATCTCATGAGTAGTGAATTTGAAGTGTATTGAATTCTTACTTGTTTAACTGTATCGTTTTTGTATTGTGTTATATACTACCTACCAAGCTGCATATTATATCCTATTATGGAATGCCTGAACCACAAGTTAATTCATTAATTCAACTTATTTACTCATTATTTCAATATTTTTTCTGACTTACAGTATATTCTCATCTTGGTGTACTATACCTTGTTAACAGCATAAGGAACAAGAATCATAAGCTAATATTCAGTAAATTAGTCTTGTTGGTACTTCTTTCATTAAACTTGAAAGAATGAGATTTTAAGTTAAAATAATAACAAAATGTCTTGAAATGATGAGTTATTAAGTCAAAATAACGAGATTAAAGTCAAAATAATGACATAGCACTTTAATATTTGTTTCTAAACTTGTGGGTAATGGCTATCATTCACCATAAAGAGAGCAAACTCATTTCATATTTCAAGAGTCCAATTGTGCCATAGAGAAGTCATTAAAGGAAAGGGGCTGGTAGGCTTTAAATACCAAAACTTAATTTTTACACCATATTAATGGTTTAATCTGTTTTCTAGTTATTACCTTATTTAACAGGCTTATGCAGAAAATCTTTTTTTTTCTTCAGAGATTGTAGTATTGCACCGAAAATGATGTGTTGAGGTAAACTTGAAAATGTAATCATGCTTCAAAAACATTTTAGATGGATTATTGTGTCTTTTACTTTACTTTTTCCATTAAATTAGTTTGTAATGCAAAGTGAGTTTTCATGGAAGAAAAAGGCTGGGAGTAAATGTTCACAAGACTGACAGAAAACTAATTACGTTTTTGCTTGCACATAAATCCATTGAAATATATCCAAATGTTACCTCCTGTTGAAGTATGCAGTGTCTAACCTAAATTATTTCTGAGAGTTTCAATCAATATTTAACTATAATTGTTAAGTTGAACTCATATGTCACTGTCACAACCTGCACTTCTGCAGAATGAGCCAGTTACTCAACTTTATATTAGATATTGTGGTGCTGCTTTGGGAATGCTGGAATACCCCTCCTCTGTCTGCAGGAAAGCCTGCTGTAACATCCATCAGGACCCAAGTTTTCATTTTCCCTCACCTCAATTACCACCCCTTTACCATTACAATGAATAAACGATCTGTCCATCTCCAAGAATAATTATCTTCATTATGTTTTAATATGTGTTCACCTCATAAGCATGGGCAGAACCTCTGACCTCGATCAATGTTTCATTGATCTGAAATTGTGTTGAGGAGCAACGGGTCATTAATGTGAAATGAAAGCTGTATCTCACTTTTTTTTTTTTTTTTTTTTTTTTTTTGCTTCTCTGAAGTAGAAGCGGATTAGGAAAAAGATCATATTTTTAGGCAGATCACTTGGTAGGATGTATCAAAGCTTGTTTCTGCCAAGCATGAGACAATATTATTCAAAATTTATCTTGCAATTGAGACTCGCAATGATATTAACACACAATTATAATTTTCCACTTTCTTGCCACTGTTTCCTGAAGGAAAGCAATTAGGTACAACACAGCTTGCTCCACCTTACCCCAGTTTAAGACTGATTTTCAGAATTGAGTAGACCGTTCATCTTTGTCATGATGCATTAGGTGTGAATAATTATGTCTTCCACCAGATGGGCTAGTTTGAGTATTTCACAATCTCCCGGGATCACATATAACAGTCTATAGAATTTACACAGAATGGTGTGAAAAACAAAAGACATCCAGTGAGCGGCAGTTCTGAGAGAGGTCAGAATGGCCAGACAGGTTTGAACTGACAGGAAGGCTACGATAACTCAAATAACCACTCTTTACAACCGTAAAGCATCTGTGAAAGCACAACACATCAGGCCTTGCGGGGAATGGGCTACAACAGCAGAAGACCACACTCCGTTCCATTCCTGTCACCCAAGAACAAGAATCTGAGGCTACAGTGCATTGTGCTGCTGCCACACAATTGACTGGATAATTACATGAATGTGCAGGTGTTCCTAATAAAGTGGAGGGTGAGTGTATATGTACCGTGTTCTTCTCTGTCAGAAAAACATGCAGAATCTTACATTTACAATTAAAGTAAAAGATGAAACAAACCGATGTGCACCATTTAGCACCGCTCTGTCTGTAGAGATAACATTGTTTGAAGGATAAAAAGGGATGACAGTGCTTTATTTCCCTTTTTTCCAATTTTATATTGTTTAACCTTAAAAACTCGAGTTTGCAGCCATGTTCAGAGTTATTATTTCATAGACGTCTGATTTAGTACAACTTTTCAGCAATGAAAAGCGGTGGAGCGGTGGAGCAATGCTTCACCCAGACTGCAGCCCAGAGTTTAAATGCAAGCTATATATAAATATACACACAATGGAAAAATATTGGTTTCCATATTTCACAGTAGTCATCATTGCCTCAAAGGCTGATGTGTGCGTTTACACAGTGACTGGTTTATGGCTGACCAGGTGGTACCAGTTTCTCTCAGATTCGCTCTGCTACAATCAATTAGACAGATGGAAAGTGAAAAGGGGCCTAGCTGCATCTCTATTGTAGGTTTCGCTTCCATTCATGTCTATATGCATGTGTGCTCATGCGTGCGCACGTATATGTTTGTGTGCTGTATGTGAATGAGCCTCAGGTTGATGTTTGTCATGAAGTGTTCCACAGGAAATGAAATGTAGCTCTTTATCTGAACTGCTGGCGACTTGCTGACGTTTCAGTATGAGATAGCTGTAACAGGAGAGAGAAGGAGCTGGTGGATCACGCCCTTATTACTTTGAATCCAAGCATTGTGTTGAATTATATGATGTGTAACAACTACTGTAAACCTGTTAAATGATGTTTTAATAGCTTTTTTTTTCTCTCTTTTTCAGTCTCTCTGCCTGACGGGTATAATGAATGCATGGTGTTAGGCAGTGTGTCTACATGTATATACAAATAGCTCAAAAATTTTTTTTTATATATGTATATATATATTATATATATGTATGTATGTATGTATACACACATAATAGTAGTTACTTTGGGATTTTTATTCTTTCCTCCATCTCTGTCTTGACATAAGTGTTAAAATCTGGGCTGATAGTTGGCAAATATAGCATTATATTTCTGCTCTATATTTCTTAAATCGTGTTTCTTCACCACAATTTTGGCTGAGTGGTTTGTGTGAATGGCTCTGGATGAGGGTCCCAGCTGCTTGGCACTACGTATAATGAGGTTTAGCTGTCTTTGTTGACATAGTGTCTATTTAGTAACTCATTCCTCACTAAGCCTTTCCTCTCTTTCACAGCTGATTGTGGTGTGCACCTGCCTTTTTGTCTTATCTCCATGGCCTATACTAGTTTGTTTAGCAGCTTTATATTAATTTTAAAAAGCTAGAATGCAACAGAACTATTTTCTCCACCTGAAAATAAAACACAATTAAGGCAGGTGAAGACATTGTAAAGTAGAAAAGAATTAATTATGAAGTGTTTATGAAATCCCTCAGGAAGGTACAGCATGTACTGGTGTGTAATTGGGTGAGTTGAGTTTGAATGAAGCTACTGTCTTTGCTGTGTGTGTGTGTGTGTGTGTGTACGTGCGCATGTGTGTGTGTCCGAGAGACAGCACTGATCGAGCTGCTGCAAAAGGACAGATACATGTTAATGACAGAACATTTTATTCTGTCATTATAGAGGCGAATGCAGAAGGCAAAGAGTTCTGTCTCTAGCCACAAAGAAATTCAAAACCACCCAAGAATTTGGCATGCACAGCAAATTATTCTTGGTCATGTCACATTTCATGATTCAAGTGTGTAAAGTGTGTTGAGTGTGTTGAGCGTGAGACGAGGATAGCACTGAGACATGGAGAAGTGCTAATGAAGTGAGACGACAGAATGTTTTTTGGTTTTTTTTAACAAATCTTACAGGTCATTGAATCCTACAGCTGTGAAAGAAATATGAAAGAAATAGCAAAATATCTCAAAAGAGAGTTGAACATTGCATAAACTAGACAACTAATACATTCTCTAGTTTGAGTGGTGGAAGAAAAACAGTAAGGCAGACAGTAAGCAGATGATGGAAGACAATAAAGAAAGCAGTTTAAGTGTACCTACTTTAAATGTACGTAAATGTAAGTAAATGTACTTACTTTAAGATTTAATCTTTTATGTTGTAATGGGCTTATAACATGTTTATATCACTTTGCTCCCAAAGGAATTCCTCCCGCAGTTATTTTTGTTGTCCTTTAAAGCTAAATAAAATGGAATTAAAATGGAAGTGAATTCCGTTGTGACCAGCACTGTGTGGAAGAGCACTTCAGAAGCCGCGGGTTGCACATCACAGTCCAATCCCACTAAGCTAGTTTAGAGTCAGATTAGCAACGCATGTAAAGAAGGTGATCCAGACTTGTTTTTTGGATGCTAATGAAACTGGAGATGAATGTGCCAAAAAAAAAAAAAAAAAATCACACGCTGCTGTATCCATTGCTGATAATGTTTTTCAACATATTTCATATGTTGCTATTTATTTCTTTAATCTTTACATGCTTACTTGTTGTTTGAATACCTTCTTACAGCTCTCCTGTCTATTTTATTTACTATATGTACACACATTTTTTTTTTGTAGAGGTGCTGAGACACTAGAATTTTACTCCTTGTGCTACACAATGGATGTTAAAAATAAAACTCTTGAATCTTGAATCTAGAATCTTGTAGACATTGCATCCTCCACCCATCATTAATCTATAAGGAGCTTCGGTTTCAGAATCAGCCATTTCAGCTTAGCCACAGCTCGTCCACACGTGTCCACTTTAAAAATTGGTCTGTCCTCATACCTCATATAATATTTGTATAACATGATACAGACATTTATTATTTTGCACGTTTATTGTGTTAACTGTGTAGCCTAAAAAAGCACTGAAGCTGAAAGTTTAATTTGTAGCATGTGTATGGGTATTAATTGAAGTTAATTGCATAAATAAAACAGCCTAAAAATACTGATGTCCTGAAACAGTTTTTGCTTTACCTATTGAAAAGATGACTAGTCAACTACTTTTTTCAGTTACTGGTCAACTGATAACACACTGATAACACACACGAAATGTCAGTTGTTTATGTAATATGCTTATGAGCACGTGCTTAGGGTAGTAATTGTTAATAATTAATAGTTGGCCAAATGCCTCCAAGACAACAGTTTACTAATCTCTCATAACAATGGTCCCTTTAATAATTTGGATTATCAGACTGCAAAAACAGTATAATAATGTGGATTGCAGGCTCGCACATATCCACTTACTACAGAAATAACCTTCCATTGCAAAGCACATTGATGAATCAGGGTAACCATCAATCATTCTGAGCACTGAGGTAGACCCTTCAGTTATGGCCTACTTCACTGAAATACTGAGGAAAACAAGGTAGTATAAGATAGAATGAAGATAAAATAGGTAAAAGAAAATAGGCTTTGCAATGACAGTGAATCATTTACAGTAGAAACGAGAGAGACTTGAGGAGAGATTGAAGCAATGCGTCCTCTTTCTCTATAGACAAAGACTCACAGCATGTCACAGTGCTCTGAAAAGAAGTGCTCACTTTCTGTCCTCCCTCTACAGTGACAGCACCCTTCAAGAGGTCTCTTCATAGGAGGAGAACAATAGCCATGTTAAATGATGTATGATGTATGGTGTGGGTTTGTGTTTGTGTGTGTGTGTGTGTGTGTGTGTGTTTGTGTTCTGGCTTGTAGCAGGATTAAAATTCTTATACTGCGGTACGTTTCTGAGAATGACAGAGTATACAGGAATGTATAATATAGGACATTAGAATACTGAGATGAGTCATGTAATGCACCACAGATAATACATTGTTAAGAATAAAACACAGTGGGGTGTGCTGTTATAAGAAAATAGTCAATGACGGAATAGTGTGATGCGTTACCATTCTGAAGTTGAATATTTGTCTATACCAGCAGGTCCTAATACATTTTATGCCTCTTATACCGTAGCAGTTTGCCATGGATAACATTATTAAAGGTAAATGTTCATTAAAGAATGAAAGGTTGTAGTGTATAGTTGCATTTAATGTGGAACATCTGTGAAACATTTGTTTATAATAGCTATAAACAGATGTTCCCTTACTAGTATTCTTTATATATATGTATTTACTATATGTACACACTTTTTTTTTTTGTAGAGGTGCTGAGACACTAGAATTTTACTCCTTGTGCTACACAATGGATGTTAAAAATAAAACTCTTGAATCTTGAATCTAGAATCTTGTAGACATTGCATCCTCCACCCATCATTAATCTATACTGAGATGAGTCATGTAATGCACCACAGATAATACATTGTTAAGAATAAAACACAGTGGGGTGTGCTGTTATAA
>CM075017.1:19088936-19128371 GCA_037576675.1 Pangasius sanitwongsei | reverse complement strand
ATCTGCGTTGCTGCCTCTCTCTCCCTGTCACTTTATTTTATATTTCTTTATATATATATATATATATATATATATATATATATATATATATATATATATATATATTAGAATTTTTTTAATATGCTTTTTTAAAACACTAGATAGCATAAAATAATTTATTTATTACCACCAGAGGGCCTTACTAAAACCTTGTAAAAGCAAACAAACAAAAAACATAATAATAATAATAATAATAATAATAATTATAATAATAATAATAATAATAATAATATCTATTATTTATTTCATTGTTTGTTTGTTTGTTTGTTTAGCCACAAGATGGCCTAAAAAAAATTCAGTCGTTTCCTCACCACCACTTTTCAGCTGATCTTCCTTCTGCTCAGTCTGTGTATGCTGAGTGGGTGGATGCATTTCGGGGGTGTTACGACAGGTCTGTCACAGTCACTGGATGATCTTTTAACTCCAGCTATAGCGATGTCCTCCTCTCTTCCTATACCCATTTCTTCCTGCCTCGTCACATTCCATTCTCCACCTCGTCTTGTGTTCTGCCTTTCTCCTCATGCCCCTCTAGCCATCTCCATTCCTCTGCTCTCTACGCCTACTTAATTCTCGCTTCTTCTCCATCTGTTTTCCATCTATCCATCCTTGCTGTTGCTCTCTCTCTCTCTCTCATCTTCTCTCATCAGTCTGTGCCCCTCAGCTTTTCTCCTTTGCAATGCTCCCTCCATTTCATTCAACCGTATCTGTGTCTGGTTCAAATGCAACATGTACAGAGTTGTGTTATAAAAGCCCTGTGACTTTGTTCCCCAAGGGCTGAAGAATATGATGTAACACGGACAATGGTACTTTCAGGAAGATGCACATGCTGGTTCCAGTCCAGTGCTCAATGAGGCTAATTCCTTAAATCTAGGCTCATGTGTGGTATGCTAGCTTGCTTCATCTCCCAGGCAACATCAAATCACTGTCGTCCCAAAAGTGGATTCGTGATGGGATTAGATCAGATTATGCAAATATCCCAGAACACCCCCACTCAGGGGTTTTGTTCAGTCATCTAAGGAGGACGTTGTTTTGGAGGTAACAACACAGTGTGCTTGTAGTACTGGTCATTTAAACAATTTCAGTGCCAATAATCAGATACAGGGCTCTGCATTAGAATGTGAAACAGTGAATAATATCCAGCACTGCTTATAACCTCACAAAATAGTCAATGATACATTTATTAACAGTAAATAAGACGCCAAAAATGAACCTTATTTTTATGTACAGTTTTTCTTGAAAAAGTGCTTAGACCCACTAGCCAGTTTATACCAGACATCCTTGTGATACAATATGTCTTTATTTGGTTTGTAAAAAATATATAACTTTTACTTACTTTAATAAGAACACATGTAACCCTGTATATTCATGCAGTCATCCAATTAGCCAATCACGTGGCAGCAGTGCAAAGCATAAAATCCTGCAGACACAGGTCAAGAACTTAAGTTATACATATCAAACATCAGAATAGGGCTCAGTGACTTTGACAGGGGAATTGTTGTTGGTGCCAGATCAGAAGTTTTGAATATTTCAGAAACCGGATTTCCTGGAAAAAACATCAGTGAAAAAGTGTCAGTTTTGTGGGCAGAAACTCAATATTCATGAGAGAGGTTAGAGGAAAATGACCAAACTGGTAACCGCTCTTTCTGTTCATTCTTTGGTGAGCAGAAAAGCAGCTCAGAACACATAACACACACAACCTTGAGGTGGATGAGCTACAACAGCAGACCATATAGAGTTCCACTCCTGTCAGTCAGGAACAGGAATCTGAGGCTACAGTGTGTACAGGCTCACCAAAAAACTGGACAGTTGAAGATTGGAATTCCAGTATTCCAGAAGAAGTTTTGGATTACTGGAAATATTCATGTTGTTCACATACAGCTTACACCATACTGCCTTTTTTTTTTTTTTTTTTGCCATTTTGAACGGATCAATGTGTCCAAAATGTTGCCTTACTCCCTATACCCTACAAATGACAAAATGTATTCGAGGATTTCTGTCCCCTCTAGGGTGCATTAATTTAGCACTAACCCTTAGCAGTGCATTGGGACAATTTATGAGTGCACTGGATACTGCAGACTACGCTTTTTTATGTGAAATCATATTTGTGTGTACCTTCATGAGCTGTGATAGTAATAATACTTGTGTGTGTCTTGCAGGATTTTGGCCAATGTGGGTTCAGACTTTGACCTGAGGACTCTGCGGGCCGTACGAGTGCTGAGACCTCTCAAACTGGTGTCAGGAATCCCTAGTAAGTGTGTAGAAGCAAACAATTTGTTATGCACCTGTCCTAAATGATCACAAATAAGAGTCTGTGTTTGTGTGTGTCAGGTCTACAGGTGGTATTGAAGTCCATAATGAAGGCCATGGTTCCTCTGCTGCAGATCGGCCTGCTGCTCTTCTTTGCCATTGTAATGTTTGCCATTATAGGAGTGGAGCTCTACATGGGCAAGTTTCAGAAAACCTGCTTCAAAAACGGGACAGGTTAGTAAAATCTATCAGCTGAAATAGAGCCGGTATGACTAACTGGCCTTTTCTATGTCAGAGTATTTAGCATATTACCACAGTGGATTTTTTTTTATTTTTTTTTATTTCCTGATTGCAGTCCTTTGAGAATTATATCTGACATTCTTAATTGCCTGAAAAAAAAAAATGAAACAGGCTCCCACAAATGTAAATGAGCTCATTTTGGTGTTATATATTAAACAGTCTAACAGCTTATTAACTTTCAATATAAATTTTATCAAGGGAAATAAACAGACATCATAATTAGTCTGTGGCAATTACACTTCTTCTGATTTATCTCATTATTGTACATGCAAAGAATATTAATCATACATTTGTTTAGATCCACATTTATCGTTAAGGCAAAACAGGCAAAATTTAATTATAGGTACACTTTATGAAAACCACAAGATACTAAATCGAGGTTATGAAATTATTGTGTGTGCTCTTTCTTGATATTTTTAGTGAAAAGCAATCAGCATGATACTTTTTTTCAAGAATTAAATGCTGAATTTGTAGCTCACATACAATTCTGACACAAATTCAGTGTTTAATTTAAAAAAAAAAAAAAAAAGCAATTCCCTGCTGATCCACTGTTTCCCATTAAAGAGATCAAGCGGCTTCTGAGCCAAGCGATAAAAGTTTTGCTTACCTTTACCAATAACGCTTGCGTACTGCATTTCACATTATTTCTTTTTTCTCTGCACACCATGGATTCCATACATGTTGTGCCGCTCCACCCGCACAAAAGTACAGCCAGTATATTATAAACAACAATAAGTACGAAAGACTTCACAGTAAACATACTTCACACGTAATAAAGGCTGTGTATTTAAGTGATTTGCTTGTGTGTGTTGTGTATATCTGTAGAGGAGCTGGCAGCAGATTACCCATGTGGCTTGGAGCTTCCATCTAGGCAGTGTCCCAATGGCACGGAGTGTAGGAAAGGCAGTGCATGGAAAGGACCAAACTATGGCATCACCAACTTTGATAACATCTTGTTCGCCATACTTACTGTCTTCCAGTGCATCACCATGGAAGGATGGACTGATATCCTTTACCATGTGAGTAGCTTGGATGTCACAAGTCCTTTACCGAATATAGATTCTGTTTTCATTTCCAGGGCTTTAATGTATGCACTATGCTACATCTCAGGATGTTTGATGCTGTCTGTTGTGCATGGCTGACTCCTGAAATCTGCAGAGGGACTGACTGTCTCTACTAGTAATAAAATTTTGATCTTGTGTGTGCTGGCATGAATATTGAACATGCACAAGGGAAAAACTGTCTGGTTGTTCCACTTGTGGGACAAAATTCCACAAAATCAGGAACGAGAGATTCTTTTTTTCTGTACATCTAGAGATATTCTCTGCAATAAAAATAACTTTATGGCAGCAGAGTTGCCAGGGAGTTATTGTAATTAATATTTACAGCATTCTTTCTGTAATGTTTCCAGTACTGTTCATTTGACATAGGAACAACCTTATCAAATACACAAAAATAATTTTCTAAAATGAACAAATTACACAACTGCTAAAATGAGCAACGAGAACAACAGTGATGGAATACAACAGGAAAACATAGAAGTAAGCCTCATATGAGAGATTGCCTATTTAAAATATCAGGCTTGCTAGCTAGGCCTACATTGCCTAGCATTTACTTCCAGCATTTACTATGAAACACATTTAAAGTTGGTCAGAACACAGGACTTTGTTGCAGAAATGACAGAAACAGTCCAGTGCTGGATTAAATTGCAAGCCCTAACTGATTCATTTAGACCATTATCAAACAATCATGTAGGAAAAACAGATAGTCCTGCTCTGTGTATGGCTTGCACTGTTGTTTTTGTATATAGATTGGTTTTTAATCCACCATATTTGTTGATGATGTATAGAGTGATGATTTAGACTTGGTAAATGAAAACAGAAGATATGTTTTAAAAAAAAAAAAAAAGATTGAGCTGCATGTGGCCTTTTCTTGTCCTGCAAGCTTCATATCTAACCTCATACGAATAGTTATGCAGCCCCTACAAGAATGTACAATAATTTGTCCGCAGTGCAGGCTGGCATTACAAACCCACTGCAAATTTAAGGCCGGTGTGAAATCGCCAGCTACTTCCTTCCAGCAGTCTTAGTGCTGTTTAGCCTTTAGGAAGCCAGAATGTGCACAGTGGGAGTTGTGCAATGGCTTTTGGGTAGAGAGGATGCTGTAGCAAGCTGGCATGCTTACACATGGCCCCGTCTCACTGGCTGTGAAATGCATCACTGTGCAAGAACTTGGTGGGGAAGCAGCATATGCCACTCATATGCTGCAACTCTGTGGCAGAAAGGAAAACATTGTGGGGCCAGCTGCATGCCCGCCCTGCCTCACTTCCCTCATTTTCATTCACTCTTTCTCTAATCTTCACACATACTATCCCCCTACTTTGTATGCACGTGCTATGTCTGTTTCACCCAATGTTACAGCTTTCGAACCATGCAGACTGTCAGAATGGCTGTCAGTCAGTCTGTGCAGCCCGCGGCCTCAAGCCTACGGCCGAATCACAGCCGTGCTGATAATCAGTCCACAGTCTTCTTGCTCATGCAATATTGCCTAATTCTTCAGCATTTTGTAATCTCTAAACTTCCAGGGCTTGTCAGCGTATATTATTTGCTACTAATGTCACTGTATTAACTGATTCATTTATAGTAGGTTCTGAACAGGCTTCAGGGTGAATAATTAAATAATAAGTAGGGATTTAAGTATTTAACTCTATCAGTGGAGTTTATTCCCATGCTTGTTTTTATGAACTGAAAGTTCCTACTATTACGATTCTGAATTCTAGTTGCACCAGAAGAACGTAAGATCTGTTGTAACTAAGTTTATTTGTAAATGGCATTACATTTATGTTTATGGACTACTAAAAAAATCCACCCATTATCATAGTTTTAACATAGTAGGTGCACTATTTGCTGTAAACAAAATTACCTGGTTGTTCTGTTCAAAGTCTTAGTGACTATAAATTTCTTTCACTTTTTATATTGTGAGGAAGATTTCTGTATGTGGGAAGTGGTTTTGTAGTCTGTTTGTAAAGGCATATACTGTATGAATGTGTTGAAATATCAGACAGCATAACAAGTGCTTCACATACATGCAAAATGCCATACGTCAACTTGATATTATTGCCAAGGTACAACATTTTCATATACACATTGTAATTGATTTAAGAGCGACAATGTTAGAGGCAGGACAGAATATACGACAGCATATATGACCTGCTATAATGTTTCTTTGAGCTTATTAGCTTGTATGAGAAGTCATTTTCTACATGTGATGTAATCAGTGCTGACAAAATGAAAAATTATTGCTCTGCTGTATGTAGACCAATTAACAATTCATAATACCGACACTTGCAGTTTTCACTCATTTGTAATGTTCACGCCAGCCAATTGCATATTTTTTCCCCAGATATTTCACATTCAGCTCTAAAAGTCAGTCATGCAAAGTAGTCATGCCAAGTAAACAACAGTAATGGATTCTGTAAAACACCAAGTCATTTCTCATTGCTTACACACAATGAGATTTGCCTAAGACTGTGTACAGATCATTCATTCTAATCATCCTCTGTTGACCTCCACCCACTCTTGAGGAAATGTTGAGGGTGTGACGCATCCTGTAAATCTAGGTTGAAAACCAAGGCCTCAAGGCTGTTTTTGAACTCTTCGTAAGATACTGGAATTGTTTTTAGTTCAATATGCTAAAGGCATTATACAGTATTTATTGATGCATGCTAATATTTGATAAACATAGCATGATCTCAGTATTGTAAGGTTATATCTGGCATTTTGGTTGAACATGAGTTCCACATTCTGTTTACATACACTCACCAGCCAGTTTAGCAGGAACACATGTACGCCTGCTCATGTATACATGCAATAATCCAATCAGCCAATCATGTGGCAACAGCACAATGGATAAAATCACAGAGATACAGGTAAAGAGCTTCAATTAATATTCACATCAAACATCAGAATGAAAAAAAAAAATTAGGGTTCTCTGTGACTTTGACCGTAGCATGGTGGCATAAAAGCAGGTTTTAATATTTCAGAAATGGCTGATTTCCTGAGATTTTCACACACAACAGTGTCTAGGGTTTATACAGAATAGTGTGCAAAACAAAAAAGAACCAGTGAGCATCAGCTCTGTGGGCACAAATGCTTTGTTAAGAGAATAAGCTACCAGTTTGAATTAAGCTGACATGAAGGGTAAAGCAACTCAAATAAGCACTCTATACAACCGTGGTGAACAGAAAAGCATCTCACACATCGAACCTTGAGGCAGTTGGGCTACAGCAGTAGAAGATCACATTGGGTTCCACTCTTGTCTGCCAAGACCATGAATCTGAGGCTACACTGGGCAAAGGCACCCAAGTTGGACAATTAAAGATTGTTTTTTTTTTCCAGGCAATATTTTTACAATCTTCACCTGTCCAGAATAATTGTGAGTTGTGAAGTACTCTTCCATACTTTTGGAATTCAGTAATCATCAGTGTTTGGTTAAAACCTACAGGCTGTGTGGATTATGATGAAATGTTTTATGTGGCCAGCATATAACACTGACAAAGGGGGCTTGTAGTAGTATTGTGCTGATTGACTTGCTAAAAGTAAATTTCATTGTACTCTAAAGGAAAGCCTCTTAATTGCATCCTACTCTACTATTGTTTTTGTTGAAAGTGGGCAGTTTCCAGATTATCATGCTTTTACTAATGATAAGGTTCCTCTTTGGGTTTCCTATTCCAGCTGTAAGTTGTGTTTTCTTTGTGCTGATTGTGGATCACAGGTCTAGTGCAAAGGTTCCTCCTGATCTCCTTCTTCCAATGGCAAGAAACCATTCTTGCTTGCTTTTTTTTATTATTTAAATGACTGAACTTTTATGCAGGCGTAGGTAAGATAATGAAATGCATTGGACTCCAGACTCCATTTTCTAGATTATGTTCCGTGCAGCATGTGATGTGACTCTTGAAGATTAATGGAGGAATTCAGTAATGAAATAGTGGGCTTCACAAGAATACTCTCAATGATAGTATATTTAATCTAATTGCATGAAATATTCTGCAGCATCCTACTTGAAGAAAAAAGAATCCACCCTGAACAAGTATATTAATCTTTATTTTTAGCATGCGATCTTCAATGGCATCTGAGACTTATTTGTTTGTTTGTTTGTTTGACATGTTGCTCTATTTTTGCTTTGGTTAATGGTTTCCTACAATGTCATTTGACTATATTGATGGTGGACCTAGTGGGAATTAGCCCTTGCTTCATCTCTACCTAAACAGAGCGATGCAGCAGCGCTTTAGTCTGTTAGTCGGACTCATCTGTACACTTTGCTCAAATTGGTCAGCTTCCAAAGCTTCAACATTAATGCTAATACTGCCATCAACACCATCATGCTCGTAACTGGCTGAAACTCTGCCATAACTCTGTGCAAATGCGTCATCATATGGCAGCATTGCATTCTGGACCTTTGAGTCTAGCTTTTGTGGTCTCCAATACTTTTATGTTGGATTTCACATTAATAAAATATTTAATTGTTGCTGGAAATGGTAAGAAATGTGAAGAAAAGCGGTTGTTTTTTTTTGAGCCTGCATATTTGAAACTACTGGACCATAGAAAGCAAAACATCACCTCCTAGCTAGTCATTTAGATTAATTTGGGTATTTGAGTCTGAGGACACACTAGAGAGCACCAGCATGATGGAGGCAGTGGGAGGCGGAACCCTTTGCTAATGAGGTAGCAGTCCTTATGTTATGCTTGTTGATTTTACTGCATTTTTGTGTAGATTAATAGATTTCTGCTTAATTGCCTTGCTGGGTCATGCACTGTACTAGAGGTCTGGTAAGGTTTGCTAATATGACACACTGTACATAGTCATTGTAAATGAAATCTATTAGAAAATATCACAGTGTTGCACTGCACACGAATGGTTGTTGGAGCTGATTTGATTGAATATCCCAGTATCATTCTTAACCACGCCTCTTGATAATGTATTCACTCTAATCCAACATCGGCACCGATGGTCATGAAGATTCTAAAATAAATATTCAAAATAGAGCCCTTTATGTTGTTTCTTCCTTTAATTTGTCCAGTGTTTGGACAATTAAGACCTCTGTTACCTAGCATGTGGACAATAAGTGCCATCTTAGACAAAGTGTGTACCCGGTGAAGACTGTGCAGTCAGTATATGTTTGTGTAGGGTGGGTAAAAACAACAGTCTCATTACCGCAGACTGACTCACCAGGCCTGCATGCACCTTGACCCTGTTGCTTTGCCACCCTGAGACGTCAGACACACGGGCACGCTCATTAAACGTAGTTAAAAATAGTCTGTCAGGGCTGGACTGAGAGGAAGTATATTTGCACTCAAGCAGCAGTGAATCATTGCTTCCATGTTATCGTATTGTCTTCTCCTTCACGCTCTTCTCTTTGCATCTCCTCCCGCCTTCTTCATTGATGTAGCTAATTACGGTGGCAGTGAAAAGGAAGGCAGAGGACTGCTAAAGGATGCTGGTAGTAGAATGAAATCCAGAACATTTTTTTTTTACAAATGTCAGCATGCTTGATGCTGTCTAAAATTTAATTTTATAAAATTCAACATTATTTGATATATCATATAATCTGTGATGATCTCAATTCTGCAGTTTTTGATTATTGTATAGTTTGCATTCTGTGTTTTTTAAAGTATTTATTTTACTAGACAGCTGTGAGACACAGGATGTATGAGATCAAAAGACCAGGGAGAAGATGGTTGCAATTTGTCTACCAATATAAAAGCATTGTAATAGAGATCGTGCTTGAATTAGAAAATACGCTTCTTTCATCTTTGGCCTTTGAAACTTGAATTGTTTCAAGAGTATTAAAAGATCACATGCCTTTATTGTTCTATAGATTTCCACTTGAATCTTGTTCTGGTCCCTTATGGAATGGAGAAAGTTTGTCACTGGACAACAATTGGCACTAAATGCAAGACTAGAGTGATCTGACCTTTAAAATGTATTAAATATTAAAATATAAACAATGACCTAACAATTTTGGGAACTATTTTTAGTTCTATATCACTATATCATTTGATCATAATTTGTTGAAGCTGACAATTATCATGTTTTTTTTTTTTTTTTTGCTTTGTCCTCTGCATCCTATTCTGCTTTTGTAACATATGACCCTTTTATCATGTGTCACCTTCATATTTTATGTGTAACTAATGTGGCTAAAAACCAAAGGAATTTTCCTTGCACTAACTTACCAGTCTAGTGGGAAAGGTGAACTTGCATTTGACACAGCTTTTCAAAAAGTCAGGAGGTGTGTTTGAAAGGGCACATCTCCTTCTGTTGTTACATCCAGCTTCAAATAATAGGTAAGGAGTAAAACATGTTGGCATGTGTTGTTATAGGAAAATAATCAGGGTGGTGTGATATGGCCTGACCTGAAGCAGAGTTACCGTTACCATCTTGAAGTGGATTGATTTCCTATAACAACACACCCCACTGTGTTTTACTCCTTACATATTGCTCGAAGCTTGAAGTAACAGCAGAAGGAGATCTTTCAAACACACCTCCTGACACCTCCTATGGCCCGAGGTGAGTTATTCCTCTTATACCATGACAGCCCATCATTCCTTATTTAATGCAGGCAAGAGCACTGAATCCAACTTCACACAGATAGGAGTTTGGAAAGGGCAGCATCATTTACAGTGCATACAAAGAAATATTAGGTACTCTGTTTTTGCAGTGACTTCTGTTGTTCCACTGATTCAGAGTCACTTGTTGTTGTCAAGGAACTAGCCAAGATGGATGAACGAAGAAATTTGTCCATTTTAGTGCTGAACTCCTATGCTAGTGCAGCATGTCAGGCTAGCAAAAAAGAGATGAAACAACACATGTACTCTTCATTTAAATGTGGCTTGTTTGAATGTGACTCCCAGTAACATTCAAAATATTAGCACACAAAATCCTCCTTCATAGTGAGAGAGTTATTTGAATACAAATATTCATTTGTAAAATAAATGAATAAAGCAAAAGAGTTTCTCTCATGACCCCGTTTGTCTCTCTCATGATCCCGCATGGGGTCTTGACTCCTAGTTTAGGAAAGCTTGACTTATTTCTTTATTCTTAATACTCTTGAAAACCTCCTGGACACCTGATCACACTTTTTACTGTATATTGAGTACTAATACCTCTTTTCACACTTTGTGCTGTAAAAAGTGGTCACAGCATGCATTTCCCTCACTTTTTTGTGATGTTGTTGTTTTTGTTGTTGTCATATTCTCTTCTATTTTCTTGTAAATCATTATTAGAAAATAGAAAATATATTGATACCATAAATTAAAAAAATATACCACAAAAAATATGCCAGTTAAAAAAAACAAAACAGTTATCAACAGGAAACTAAAAGATTTAATGCACCAGATTCAATAACTGATATCTAATGTTAGCCATTTAGATAACTGTTATCTAAGCTTATCAGTATTGCAGTTGATTATTTTAACTTAATTGAGGAAGCTTAACATTGTAATAACAATTCAAATGAGTTAGTTTATTTGTTCACCATTTCTGTATTGCATGATTATACGTAGTCACAAAGCAAACATTCCTTGGACGTGATTGCAATCCTACGTGCAGTAGGGTAGATCATTGATAATTGTTTACAACATATGCTCACCGGTGTTAACATGATTTAATCAAGTCAATGACGCATGTGAGGACTCTGCAGAGCTAGAGCTGAGTGTCACCGTACAGCAGAACCTTTGCCTCATAACCTGGAACATTGGGTCAGAGTTTTCTGTGTTGCAGTTAATGCATGTGTCAATCACTGGGGTTCAGACAACTTTATTCAGGCTTTATTCTCTCTACGCTTCACATGACGGTGTGCAGAAGATAATCCAGGTGACAGGGTTCTGAAGCTGTTTATTAATATGTTGCTCTGTCAGTATATAAGCAGGGAAGGTTCTTCATATTCGGAGTCAGGTAATACAGCTGGTTAAGTTGATTTTCTGAGCGATTATTAAAATCACCCACATGCAGGTCATGGCTCCGAGGTTACCAGATTTTCTTGATCAGAGGTGTTTTAATCAGGGTTTTTCAATAGTGTCTAGACCACTGCCTTTAAACACAAGTACTTCAATATTTCAATAAATCAGGGAAAGAAACACAATACAACATAAAAGCAAGAGACAATTTAAATTGAAAAATAAAAACAATGGATATGATGATATATAAATGAGAAGATGGCAAACAATCAAATAAATATCTAATAGGATTTTTGCCAATTACATTGCTGCATGAATAGTCCTAGTTGTAATTAGCACATTAATCACAGTGAATGTGGTTTAATTTAAAAACATGGCCTCCTTCCTTGTTATTCAGCAGCTTATAAAATAGCACTTGATCCACCACATCCTAGTATATTGTAGTTTATTTTTTATATTTGTGCTCTGACAGTTAATTGTGATCACAACTTAATGAAGTCACAAGATAAATTGAGGCCATGAAATTGTAACGTGTGTGTGCAGGACATAGGCTATTTAATCATGTTTTTATGTCACGATTTTGAGTTGTCAAATTAATCAATAATGCCAAAATTTTTGTTATTTCAATGGTTTTTAATTCTTCTGTAAAGAAAATGTGACTATGGTTTTGAAGGATAAGCTGACTAAGCACTCATCTCCTGTGCTTATAGCTCATTTTAAGTTAATTCATAATATGATCCATAAAAATTTTCTTCATTGAGATAAAAAATGCTGATTAAAAATGCTGTCTTCTCTGATGCTCTTCCTAATTACCTGTGTCCCTTGAATGGCATTCCATAGTATTTACAGGCCAAAACATGAATTGTGTGACACTTTGTGGTTACAACAAATTGTAAGACCGCATAGGACTTAAGGACTGAATAGGACTTAAGTCTGTAGTTAGAGCTGAGGTCTGAGGTCTGAATACTGACCTCTGCAATTTCTGTATTAAATCAACTCATCAACCGAGTTAAAGCAACACTATGTGCAATTAACACAACCATGAATATGGCCCACTTTGATCTGGGCTATTTTTGAAGCATTTTAGTAGCAAGCTATAATGCTTACCCAGACAAGGCAGAGTCCATAATCAGTAATATCAGAAGGTCGTTCTGTGGGCTATGTTTACTCAGATTTGAGAGGAGTAATAATAAAAAGCTCCTGTAAGTCTATTGTCAGTGATAGGACGCATTTTTGGATGTTATATTACCTTGATGTTACAACAAGAATGAATTTAAGGATGGTCCTGATTATGTTTATCCAAGAAGAGGAATTAAGTCAGCAGTAATTAGGAAATCTTCACTTCATTCACAGTAAATGACTTTGTTAACTCTTAGATTGTGTCAGTAAAATTAATTTTACAGTACAGTGCATTCAGCATTTTCTGTCCAATTTGCTACAACATTGCACTGAAGCACCGCACCTGTCAGTTTGACCCTTCACCACCTTCCCTGAAGTCTAGTGCACCTGTTCTTTATTTACACATTTGTGAAACATTTGCAATACCGTCTGTAAACCCAATGCTGAGCAGTGTGTGCCTATAGAGGTTACATTGGTCTCCATAATTTTGGGTTATTAGCCCTTGGCAATAGATGTTTATGTGCCTGCATCTGGAACCAGTCTCAAAGCCGTGCTTTGTCATAAGAAATTCTTCACTTGGTTTATGATTATGAGGCCCCACAGGCCTTAATGCATTCAAAAGCATATGCTAAATCTAACCTTGTGAAATATCAGTGACAAAAGAAAGTGATAAAAAGATTCAAGCTTGTACTAGCTGAAAAACATCTCTGGGAATAGCATTTCCCAAGCACACACATATCAAGCCTTTATTTGAACACTCTACGGTGATATATTGCCTTGACATTTAAAGGAAGATAAACTAATTCCCTCCTCAGCACAAGTGTATGTTGACAGGCCCATTGCGCATTCAATAACAATCAGGGCACTATAGAGGGACTTTTCATATAGTTCCATCTGCACACTCGTCCCAACTGGGCCTTATTGCTATTCTTACGCTTTGTTTTTAACAGCGGTTCTGCATGTGAACGCAGGCTCAAATCAAAAAGGGTGAGCTCAGGAAAAAAGCCTGCGGCGATACTGTAACACACGATAGGATTGCGGGGGAAAAAGTGGTCCCTTGCCAATAAAAGACACATCTGTTCCCTTCCTTTTTTTAACAGGGCCCAAAACTTTATTTTCTTTCCCAAATAGCTGACTCCTCACCTGCTCGATGATGCAAGTTTGAAGAGTTTTCACCCACCCACTGCTCGCTCCTCCGCATCCTCTAGCAGGGACAGTTTTTGAGGAAAAGGAACAGATAGGCAGCCAGTGGGCGAGAGGACTTCCACAAGAAAATTGTACAGACAGTAAAATAATATGATGTGTTATAAAGTAGCATATAGTTCCTATGCAGTTTTACAACCCCAAGATTCATTTACTCTTGAATCTTTTTCCAAGAGATTTTTTGTAGTTTTTCCATTGTTTTGAAGCACTTCAAATACCATATTTTTAAAAAGATATTCTAAAATATTTGCTCTCAGTATCTGTCTCTCTGTATTTTGACCAAACATGAGGTTTCACCTGTCTAAAATCTGGAACAGTTAAAAAAATATGTCAGGAACTGGACACATTAACATGAGAATTGAATACTGATAGCATCATGAATTCTGAAGAGTAGCAGGTTATTTTGCCTCTGTCTGGAGGCTTATACAGGGCCAGAGATGGATCTTTCAAGATAATGAGGACAAACTTACATCCAAATCAACAAAGAAATCATTGTTTTACAATGACTATACCAGTCACCAGATATTAATAACATAGGTTTGAATCGAAGAAGATAGTATCTTAAATGTTCCTAATGGAGGCGTGGACCATGATCTCTTTAAAGTGGTGTTTCTTTAATCATTGTGGATGTGCAAATTATATTAAAATGAAGGCATTTTCAACCCCCCACCTGTTCCTGGAAATGCCCAGAGTTTGATATAGCACAACTTTAAAAACCAGCATCATAAAAAAACGAAGGAAGTATCAAAATAAGTTCAGGACAAAGTTCTGGAAAAGTATAAAGCAGAGTTTGGTTATAAAAATAAATTATTCCAAACTTTGAACATCCTTTACCACACCATTAATCCATTACTATAAGATACAAATAATATGACAAAAGCTTGACTTGACCTAGAGTATGCTGTCCACCAAAAGTCAGTGAGTGGGTAAGGAGAGCATTAGTCAGAGAAGCAACCAAGGAGCCAAGGGTAACTCTCACGATGATGTTACCACCACCATGCTTCACCATGGAGATGGTGTTCACAGGGTGATGGGAAGTCTTGGGTTTCTGGCAATGTTAGACCTTTGCGCCAAGGCTGTGTTGACAAAGATGTCAAATTTGGCATCTAGACTAGAATCTTTTTATACATGCTTGTTGAGTCTCCAAATTTTATATGTCATGTCACACTTCTGTAAAGCCCAGCTTTGTGGAGCACCCCAGATGTGGCTGGTTGCCCACATGTGGCTGGGAACAGCTTCTCCTATCAGAGCTGTGTCTCTCTCTCTCTCCAGCTTCTTCAGAGTTACATCTTTGTTATTTTTTATGCTGTAATGCTAGTTCAAGGGGGACTGTCTTCTTTTTTTGGGCACCTATGTCACCCACTGAAGCTCAACTATAAATTAGCACTTTGTTGCAGACTGCAAAGAAACCTTTAGTACTATTCAGGAGGCGGAACTAAAGTTGGCATCCAGACCCCTACAACTTCATCAATATTATTTCAACAGCTTTTTTAGAAAGTACAGTGTGCCCTGTTGTGTATGAGTGCAATTTATGGACAATTTAGTCATCAATTTGAAGTTGTTATGCTGTCTCTGACGCCATAACAACTTCAAGTCTAATGAGAAACATTAAGCCAATCAATCTCCTCTGCTTTCCTCATAATCACTATTTAGGCAGACTAGCAGCAAGATTTTGTTATGTCCTACGTGAGCAGTGGCATTTGCCTTATCAAGCCAATTAAAGAACACTTGCGTAAGTTATAGAGATCTGGATTCAAATCATTCAACAGAATAGAAGTTAGTGTAAGGAGCAGTTGTACCAGCATATACCAGGCTATAAATTGTTAAAGCATGCTACTACTTCTTACTCAATTACATGTTAGACCTTCAATTAATGTCTTTGTCTGAAAGATTTAATGAAAACTGGCAAGTTTTTGGCAGTTTCCTAAAACTTTATCTCCTCCCAACAAGCTTAGTGACTCAGCTCTGGTTAGATGGTATGTGCCTTTGACTTTTCTAGAGGAACAATTGGGTTTAAAGCTATCAGTAAAATCTGCTCAAATTCCTAATGATTTAGATTTTATTACATTACACAGTTGTTTTCATGGGAGCCTGAGGGCTTCACTTGCATTTAAGCTCTTGCTGCCACATTTCTGTGATGACTGCATGTGGGAGAGGGGTTGTAATGACTTAATTTATTTTGCATTACACTCTTGCTCCATGAGTGAATGATACAATTAGTCTTAACTGGGTTTCATGCATGCGGTATTGCTGAAAATGAGATTTTCTTTCAAAGACTGACATAAGGACCTCTATGCTTTTGAACAACTTTTGACATTGTTAATGTGTTGCAGTCTTTTTCAAAGGAGGGCGACTTATTTTGGCGAAGGAATTGAATCTGTCAGATGATGCTAATACATAATTTATTTAAAAAATCAAAACGGTCAGAGATTGGTGGCGCAAAATTTATTTTCTGTGTGTAGACCAATGATGCCTTGGGCAACACTTGGAACTGGATGTACTTCATCCCCCTCATCATCATCGGCTCCTTCTTCATGCTCAACCTGGTTCTGGGTGTCTTATCGGGGTAAGAAGGATTTCAACTCTCTTCCTCTTTTTCTCTGCCCTCCTTTCTCTCTTTACCTCTCTCTGTATGTGTGTGTTTTAGTAAGAGGTTTAGTAAGAGTAACATTTTGTATGTGTTTTAGTAAGAGGTTAGTGAGCAGTGGCTATAGGATACAAAGTGTAAATATTACACGATCCCAAAACAGGGCCAAAGTTCAAAACCAGCTTTTTGGCAATGATTTTGCGAAAACTTTCTAAGTCTGCAATAAGAAACTAAACAGACAAGATCAGATTTATTGTGGAAATGTAACTACAGCAAGAATTTGCAAAGGCTAGTATCTAAAGGTAATTAGATGTTGGTTAATTAACTGATAAACTGATAAGGTGAGGGCACTCAGCCTCATCGTGGGAAGCTAGAATTGTAACATAAATTAAAGTGACCAGACAACAGATTTGTCGTTTTGATGCAAATGTTTTTTACATATATATATATATATATATATATATATATATATATATATATATATACAGCATGCAACTATGATGTCTGAAACATATAGTGATATTTGCTAAGAAGATAAAATGTTTACATATGTTAAGTATAAGTGAGCATAGGGTTTATATACACAGATCACAAAGCTGGAGCATACAGAGGTCAAGAGCTGGCACAGAGCTAGAAATTGATATACACAGGATCTCAGTTCTTAAGGGGGACTGATGTGTTGCTTGGAGATTCTCCTCTGAAGATGAATGAATGAAAAAGTTGCTATTACAGTATTTGTATTTTGAGCCCATATGAATGTTGAAATATCCGAGATGGCCCTTACAACAACTGGTAATATAGGCAATGTCAAGACTCAACATAGGAATTTCAGTCCCTTTCTCTCCTTTAGAATGAAGGGCTCCCCTCTGTTTCTAAACACCAACTCCTTCATCTTCTCCTGCAAATGCTTGATCTGAGGTTCATCTTCACAGTTATCATTTTCTAGCACATGACCTCTGCTCTCACACTTCTTTACAAGGATAGTGCCTCACACTTGATATGTATTGTTTGATGGGTTTCCATCAGCTTCTATGTGTGTGTGTGTGTGTGCATGTGTGTGTCCTGTCAGAGAGTTTGCCAAAGAAAGAGAGCGTGTAGAGAAGAGACAGGAGTTTCTGAAGCTACGCAGGCAACAACAAATTGAGAGAGAGTTGACTGGCTACCTGGAGTGGATCTGTAAGGCAGGTGTGTGTCCAATATTACTACTAAATTCTCAAATTCTCTTTTTGCAGCTTATCTACAGTATATGTTTACATTAACCAGACACATCAAACATTGGGAAATTTGGTTCTGGGTGTCCAAAATGGCCATTTGATTATGCAAGTTGAGTGAGAATTACACACTCAGGGGCGGAGTCATCTGAAAATAGAGGCATTTTCCAATTTGCATGTGACTATGAACTTGAACGTTTCTTGCACAAGAAAAGTATTACATCCAGTGCCACTGTCTGATAATTTGATGCCATGCTGAAATTGATGTTTTGGGCTGTTAATATACTCAATGAACTATGGAATGCCTGTTCCAGAGGAGGTGCTGCTGGCTGAGGAAGATCAGAACGCAGAAGAGAAATCTCCACTGGATGGAGCATGGTACAAGAGGAAACAGAACAACCCAGGTAAAAAGAGGGCGCGGCGCACTGGTGTTTTGTGTACCATAGTAGCCTATCATAAACCAGACTAATATATTGAGGATGTGATCAGCAACCTTCATTCATAAATGAGATTTTGATCTGTTAATTGATTTGTGTATCACACATGGATGTAATCTGAAGACTGAAATGAAACAAATCAAATGAAATGGGGATTAGAGAGTCTGGCTAATGTGTGTTGATCACCAGAAGTTGCATTTTTAAAAATGAAAAGTGAACCACCCTCACTTCTTTCAATTTAGTCTAGTCAGCGATCTTTTCCATATTGTCCTTTGCAAAATGTTAGATCTTAAAATAATCCCTCAAGCTCCTATCCTGTCAGACAGCCTTTTTCACTATTGTAAAGATGACATCCACTACAGATTTTTTTTTTCACTCTGAATGCCCCCCAAACTCCATTTTCTCTCCCTTCTTGGTCTCTCTCCAGCACATCCACTGACATGCTTAACTTTCTGCTCTCAGTAGTTCTGCCTTATCAAGGCCCATAATCTCTATCAATTACGCCTGCTGTGGATGCCAGAAGTAATTATAGGGATTAAGACAACAGGGTTAATTGGATTAGCATGGCACACACACACACACGCACACACACACACACACCCCAGGGGAGTGCAGTTTAGGGATGCTTCTATAATATGTTGCTTACAGGCCTCAAATAAAAGAGTGCATTGATTAGAAATGTAAACATACCAGGGTTTTATCTTTTTTCCCCTTAAGCCACACAAGCAAATACAAAACTCTAATGTACTTTAGACCATTAGTGCCTCAGCGACCATCTTCCTTGCAGTGATGGAAAATATGATTGACGGGCACTGAACAAAGAATTAAATAAGAACTAGTTGAGAGAGCAAAGAAGAGAGAATTGAGAGGCAGATAGGAAGAAGTTAAAATCGTAGCCCTGGGATTAGTGCTTAGTCATGCATGCTTGTTCCTTAAGATCTCCTGAGTGATAATGACTGATGACTCATAGTGAAATATGGCTTACACTGTGTCTATCTCTGTAGTAGGGGTATAATGCAGTGACACTATCTGTATCAGTATCTGTACCTGTTTAGTGGTCAAAGTATTTGTATATGCAGCTGTATTTGGATTTAAACCCAAAGTGGGCATGGCCTAAATCAGAAGATTGATTTTTTTTTGGTAAACTAAATATGCCCCTGAAAACACTGGACAAAAAACATGGAAGCACAATGCTACCACTATCAGTGTGATGTGTGAATTCTGGCTCTGACAGTTCCTCAGCCTCAGCTACATCACTCAAGTTCATATATAGTCTCAACTATATCATGCAAAGATCTGCATGGGAATAGCACACCTCCTATTTGTATTCATATTTGGTTACATCCCTACCCTTTAGTTAAGCACTTGAGAAAGCTTTGAAGGATCTAAACAAACCAGAAATGATAACACAGTAACCTATGGCCTCTTTTTTATATCACCAATGTCAAAGTCAGTATGTCAGCCAATTAACTGTTATAGTTTATATGGTTTAGCTCAGAAGTTTTCTTTCTCTTACATCATCTGTCCATTCCTGTGTGTAGTGCTGAAAAGGACCAAGGTCAAGAAGGGGAAGAATGACCTCATCGGTGGCGAGGAGGGTGAGGAACACTTCACAGACATTTCCTCAGTTGGTAAGGCTTTGAGTTATCTCACTACCATAAATAATAATATGGATCACTACTGCACACTTTATCATATTCAAATTACTGGGTTTGTTATCTAAATGGGTCTTTCTTGGGTAGGTATCTAAAAAGAAATAAGTTATAGCATGTTTGCTAGACCATCATTCACATCACCATAGCAACCATATCAAATATAATGGCGCTTGAGAAGTAATGGAGATGATTTTTTTTTTTTTGTCAGTTGTATTCTGATGGCACAGTGGGTAGTGCTGCAAAATGCAAATATCCTCGTAGGTTTCCTCCAGGTTCTCTGGTTTCCTCCCACCTCCAAAAAACATGCCAGTAGGTGGACTGACCATGCTAAATTGCCCTTAGGTGCAAATGTGTGTGTGTGTGAGTGTGTGTGCACGATGTTCTGTTATGGACAGGCGACCCATCCAGAGTGTATTCCACTTTCACATCCAGTTTTCCTGGGATAGGTACTAGATCCACCTTGACCCTGACCAGGATAAAGCGGTTACTGAAAGTGAATGTATTCTGACAAATCTCTTTTGTTTGATCAATTATTTGGCTTCTCAACTATCCAGTCATCAGATTGCATGTAAGTATGAACTACTAGCCAATCATAGCACAGCACAGAAGTGTGAAAAGTGTCTGATTATGGGAAAGAAAAAAATTAAAGAGGTAGAGTTCTTTGTACGTCTGCTCAGATTTTAACAATGAACCGCTGGTGCACGTGTTAGGTGCATACTGCATCAAATGCTAAAACTATATAATTTATTGTCTTACAATAAGGTTATCACTAGGCTTGCAGCTGTTAAGTGATGCTCAAACGGTCACAAAAATTCACTGTGACACGAAGTCTATTAAAAATAATTCCCATTTTCCTGCTCAAGAAAAAAAAAAAAAACACTGCTCGGTCTCCAGTGCAATGTCAGTTGAGAGTCTTTGATTAGAGATACTATATGCCTATTAGCTGTGTCAAGTGTACCCAGAGTGGAGCCCTGAGTGGGATTTACTGTGTATTAGACCTGCCGTGATATAACACTTCAATTTTAAACCACACACTTCAGCCCTGGGCACTCTATCAAGCACTCTATGTCAGACTTAAGAGCCTGATGTAATTACTCCCACCTCTGTTCTTTAATTTAGTTTACTTTTGTGCTAGGTCACTGGTGGGACTTGAACCATCTGAGCCCTTCACCTTGCTATTTCTGCTCAGACTTGGGCGATGATTGGCTTCACGCTCCTGAAACACTCAGGAGTTATTTTCCCTAGAAAATAACCAGATAGCCACTCTCTGTATGAATAGCTAATAAGAAAAGCTGAATCAATAACACTTAATGTTCCCCTCTTCTGGGATACATAATAATTTCATAAGAAAATTAATTCCAGGTGCAGAACGTAGCATGAAATATGCTGAAAAACAGACTTCTTACTCCCTGTTCCCTACGAAATGTGGAATGTCTTGTGAAATGTGAATTGGTGATTTGCATTCATTAGTCTAGAGATATTCAACTAAAATTTTTAAAGGTCCAGTTACATAAAGATTCCTTGTGGATAAGCAACTAACATGAATGAATGGGGACAACAGTTAGGTTTTAATACCTAACCATTAATGATTATTTTATGGCCATAAGAAAGACAATTTAAAGTGTTTCTTTTTTTGTTTAGTTTTATACTTTACCATTTTTGCCATGTTTTTGTCATGTTTAAACAGGATATGTTGTGAGTTATCAAACCAGAGAGGGTAAAAAATAAAAGTAAAATCTCTGAAAGTCTGTAAAAA
Source organism: Pangasius sanitwongsei (assembly GCA_037576675.1). Classification (NCBI taxonomy): domain Eukaryota; kingdom Metazoa; phylum Chordata; class Actinopteri; order Siluriformes; family Pangasiidae; genus Pangasius; species Pangasius sanitwongsei. The sequence continues at coordinate 19,106,863 of CM075017.1, read as the reverse complement.
CTTTCCACTTTCTGAGCTAATGTCTCTAGTCCTGTAGCTAGCCTATTTATCTAGCTAAATAATTTACATAAATGCATGTGATTGGAAAAGATTTGATACAGAAGCCAAGCTGGTTCATGTTTAGAAAACTAGAGTTGCTGTACTTTGGCGAATTTCCTTCTATATTTATTGGCTCTGCTACAATATTTTTCAAGTGCTTGGTTTGCTCTGCAGAAATACTATGACTTCTGGCCTCGGATATGTAATTTTGACATTATATATAGTATAGACACATATAGATATAGATATATAGATAATATTTACTCTTTCAGTATTATATTTAATAAAGCACTTTAAGTATTTGGATCTATTATCTTATTATTCATTCATTCTTGCATCTTCAGTAACTGCTTTACAGCAAGGGTAGCCAATTTAGCATAGTCAATCCGTCTACCGCCATGTCTTTGAGAGGTGGGAGGAAACCGGAGAACCCGGAGGAAACCCGCACAGACACAGGAAGAACAGAATATCCACACAGACACAGGAATCGAAAACTCATAACAACTCAGGACTGAAATCGGAAAATCCGGTATCTGAAGCAAACCATTAGAAAACCTGCTGCAGATGTAACTTTGCAGTGTTGTCCACTGTCTCTCAACAGCACCCCCTGGATCTCCCTTTGCCCGAGCCAGCCTGAAAAGCAGCAAGAACGACAGCTCTTCATACTTCCGTCGCAAAGAGAAACGGGTGCGCTTCTTCATTCGCCGCATGGTGAAAGCCCAAAGCTTCTACTGGATTGTGTTGTGCATAGTGGGCTTGAACACGCTGTGCGTGGCCATCGTTCACTACGACCAGCCTGAGGGGCTCACCCAAGCACTGTGTACGTACAGCAGCTTATTTATAGTCCCATAGAGCAGAGCCTTGTATTTTTCATCCTTATATTTTTCATCATGCAAAAACAATGAAGCATGAATTTCTGATGGACAGCATGTGAACTAATGTTATGCACTGCATAGGAAATAAAACACACCAGGGGCATGATGTTATGGGAAAAATAATCAACAACATGGTGGTATGATGAGGATTACGAAGTGGAGTTACTATTCCAAGCCTGAAGTTGATTATTTTCCAATAACAGCACATCTTAAGGTGTTTTATTCTTATACAAAAGCAATTTGCCATACTTGTCATACTTTTTTTTTAATCTATTTATAGTTATGTTTAATGTTGTGGAATGTCCACAAATCAAATTAGTTCCTCTAACCTCTTAAAATGTTAGTTAATCACCTCCTTCTCTTTTTTTCTTCACTCATGAAGTTAAACACTACAATACACTAACACTGGAAACTCCTTCCAAAAATGCTAAAAAAAAAACTCCTGACAGAAAATGTCACATTTTTATTTGTTAATTTTTTTTAAATTTGTTATTATAGTTAAGAACACATTTTTTAATTGATTTATTATTGTGAATTAGCTGTTACTATGGAAACAGTAAGGTATTAGAGCCATGCTGTTATAGAAAATCAACACCTTCTGAGCAATCAGATTCAAGAATTCAACAGCGCTGTGATATAAAAGTTGTTAAACAATTTTGTTTAAAATATGTATAACTATGCAATGCAACTATATCTTTATTATACAATATAAGGACAAGTTGTGCTAATGTAATGCTGTGTTACCATGTTGTGTTTGTTAGGCCTGGCCGAGTTTGTGTTCCTGGGTCTGTTTCTATCTGAGATGACTCTGAAGATGTACGGCCTGGGGCCCAGGAACTACTTCCACTCCTCATTCAACTGCTTTGACTTTGGGGTGAGTCACAGCTGGATGAATCAGAGAAGCATACCATCTTCATTTACTCAGCCATAAGCAGCCACTGCGATACTTGCAGCCATTTCACACTGCAGGAGGGATTTATACATGCTGTGGCTATTCACTGTCAAATTTTGCTTCAATATTTAGCATGTGTTATATTTGTAGCTCATTATTTCTGTATCCTCTGCTCTGTATAGGTCATCGTGGGGAGTATATTTGAGGTGGTGTGGGCAGCCATCCAACCAGGAGCCTCTTTTGGTATTAGTGTCTTGAGAGCTCTGCGCTTGCTCCGGATATTTAAAGTGACCAAGTATGTTGACCTAATACATAACTCTCACACAGTTAATGTTAGTGATAAAGAATATTTTGATTGCTATTACATTTATGCAAGCCAGTATACGAGCATTTAGCTAGCTAGTTGGAATGACAGGATGACATGGGGCGTTTCCGACTTCCATATTTATGTATACATAGATAGTGGCATTTTTAATGATGGAAATGATGAGCCAATATTAAATGATTATTTTAATTTACATAGGTATTAGTGGTTTAAAATGACAGGTTCAGGGGTAGTTTAAATTACTCATTTGTAATTCTTTGTCAGGGTTGATTAACTTGTTGATAAAAAAAAAACAACAACAACTCAGTATTAAAATACTGAGAATGAAACTCTTTTGTAAGTAAGTAATTAAACACACCCCATTGTGCTGTTATAGAAAATGTGATAGGGTAGTGTGATCTCCAAAAGTGTTTTATTCCTCTTATACTACAGCAATGATATTTTTATTTATTAAAAAAACAATATGTTGTACTTCTGTCCATTTATGATTATATTTAATGTTGTAGAATGTCAACAAAACAAGTTAGTTCCTTGTTACTTACGTTATAGCAGCGATAAAAAGTCATTCCTTCACTTTCCCTTCAAGTGATAGAAAAAGGAGCTTGTTATGTTACCGGAAAAAGCAGAAAGCATAAAGTGCTCCATCCTGAAAACTTTCCTGTGGCAGAAAATTTACCTTTGTCTGTTACAAAGTGCTGACACTGGAGACTCCTTCCATAAATGCTACAGAAAAACCATAACAATGAGTATACATTTTTTCTTTGTTGAATAAAAACTAGTTATAGTAAATAGTTGTTTACTATTAGACTTGTGGAGTGCTCGCCATGCAAGTCCCTGTGAATGTATTTTTTACTACAGAAAGGATAATGTATTATAATGAGAGCATTAATATAAGCCTGTGATTTGCATTACAGATGGCACCACTGTCAGAGCCATACTGTTATAGAATCTCCTTCTGCTGTGGTATAATGGGAAATTAATATTCTGTGGTTATGTAGATTGTTCTTTATACAGTATAAGAACTGCATTTCTCCATAGGTACTGGAACTCTTTGAGGAATCTGGTGGTGTCTCTGCTCAACTCAATGAAATCCATCATCAGCTTGCTCTTCCTCCTCTTCCTCTTTATTGTGGTCTTTGCCTTGCTGGGCATGCAGCTCTTTGGAGGACAGTGAGTGGGCACTTTTTATTTATTTATTTATTTATTTACTTACTTACTTACTTACTTATTCATTTATTTATTTATTGATATATTGATAGAGAATACAATCCAAAAATATGTCCTAAATAGCTTTATGATTTGGCTTGTTCTACCCACTGAGTACCATAACTTCCTTAATGAGCTTTTCTGTAAGACTCAAGTATTCTCTGCAGCACTCTGGAACAAAACTCTTTCAAACATAGCGAACTTTATTTCACATTTTGAGAAGTCTCATTCGAGAAAGGGTACTGTTTTTGTAGCTTTAAAGCTTTAATGATAGTTTGTCCACTGCGCGCTGCCCTACCCTACAGCTAAAGCGTAATTGCTGTGTCTGCTATGAGAGTGACAGTGTCAAGCAAAGGCACCATCTGTTCGGCAGGACTGCCTTATCAATGACGGCAAAGGCCCAGTAACAACACGCGTTTAATTGTCCACTGTCATTTGTGCAATGGTCTGGGTGATTGTCTTCTGCTCTATGTACCAGTTGTGGTGGCAGCTTGCCAAAGTACAGCTTTGATGGCTGAATTATTCCACAGAAATGCTGTAGAGAACATTCAGGACTACACACAGCTATTGGAGCCAGCGCGTCTCTTAGTGTCTGTTAGGTATTCATGTTTATTGGAAAATGCACTCTTTGTGGATGCACAGCTTCTTCTTATGATGATTAGTAGATCTCTCAAAGGGCGCGGAACCTCGTAACCACCTGCCAATCAGTAAATCAGGAATGACCATCTCAAACTTAAACATATCCACACCAGTCAGCAGGCACCAATCGCTTAGGTGGAAGGTTTTGTATTTTTATGCATTCGATTGTACTATAAAGACCTTTTGATGAATCATACTGATTTTTTTATTCAGCCCCTCCGCCAGTACGTCTGCTTATTCAGCAATATATAAACACCACATATTTCAAGAAAGGGTGGCATTTTGATTGGCTGGGTAAAAACAGACATAGACCTCTGAGGGCTAAACTGAAAATCACAATTTTTTAAACAATTTCATATCATTATTTCTTATGTATTTTAAAAAGGCTCTAATCATCCACAGCATAACCACTAGTTATTTCTCTGTGCTTCTCCACTATAATCATGCCTTTGTAAGTGGGAAGAAATACCACATGTTAGCAAGGATTTCGATCTCCTTGCCCCAGGACATGGACTGATTATACAATGTGTCTGATTTTATTTTCATAATGAGTGCATCACTAGATAGACTAGCAGACTATAAATATATAGCATTCTTTTTTATTCTCTGTTTAATAGATTTTGAGTCGGTGTTCTACCATGCCAAACCAACATAACGTGATGCACTGAGTAAAACTCTGACTCAAGACATTTGTTTAAATATTTCTTACCTAAATAACACATGAACATGGAAGACAGGAAAGAAAGAGAAATTTCCTGATACACTGACTATTTACCTATCCTATCATTGTCAGTGATGTTACATTATTAAGATCCAGTTAAAAAATGTATTTATACCATGCACCAAACAAAGAATACAGCTGGGGTTTTGGAATAAATCTAGTGAGAACCGGTGTGTAAACGCATGCAGCTAATGAGATGGAATATGTGTGGGCAGAAATTGATTTAGTAGAATCTAGCTCAGTCTGACATCTAGTGAATTGGCAGTGGTGCAGCTACTCCGAGTCAATCTCAGTAAGAGTAAAAGAAATGTGTTTTGCTCATAACGCAGCAGCCACTAGTGCTAGAGTTACCGAGCTGTTTCGGAGTGTGTGGAAAGCTTTGTGCATCATCTTGTCTGCCCGTATTTGCTAAGGTATTAAGAGAAGGACTACGTAACGCCTCTGAAATTTGAAGGCCAGATTAGTGAGTAAGTTTGGAGTAAGTCCTAGCTCTATCCAGGACAAGTTTTTTACCTGAACATTAAAAGTGATAACAAATATATACTATATTTCTAGATGCTGATACCAAAGTGAATAACCTACTTAGTATTAATCAATCATGTATGCCTTGAACCTTTGATTTTGCTCTGTTAATATTTCCAGCATGAAATGGCTCATTCTTTATAACGGTAATGGTTTGATTTTAAATGACGTGCATTCACTAGCTGCATTAATTGCCTTGGATTGAGTAGGGTTGCATGTTTCATTTCATTTCATTTCAGAAAAGCACTTCTGTAAAGCTGTAAGCAAATTATGTTTTTGTTTTCATAAAGCAGTCATATTTGGCAGTTTGTTACTTCTGTGAGCTTTGAAATATGAACCAGGGGAAACCAGTCATAACCCACTTCTGTGAACTGAACTTTGTAATGACTGGCCATGGAATTAATTCGAAGCCCACTACAGCCACATTTGTTGTAGTTTTTCTTTAACAGATGATGAAAAATACTGTAGCACTGTGACTATTAGTAGCTTTTGTTTTGGGGAGTTGATGCAAGCAGGACACGGTTGAATAGGTTGAGTTCAGACACATCCTAATATCCAATTTAGTTATAAGTATTAGGAAAAAAACAATGGAGATGGATTTCAAGTCTCCAGTGCATTTGTCATTGATATGTTTTTTTTGACAGTACAATTTTCTGTGCAGGGGTGTCCAAAAAACCTGCATCATTTGTTTTCAGGCAAACCTCCTGCTTGTTGTGGCCCAGGCCTTGGCTAATGCAATAAAACATAGCTACGCATGTACTCTAGACTGTCTAGCCCCGTATAGGCTATGTTACATATTGACCGTAATCAGTAAAAACTATAAGATTGACTGCAATCATTACAATTATAGTATGTACAGTACAAATATAGTATGAATGTATCTTTAATTTGTGAGTAATTTATTAATACTTGATGCACCTGGTGTATAGAATTTTGTTGTATAGCCCTTCAGCCATAAACCATAAATCATAGTCATAAATTAAAGTTGTGAGAGTCCAGCCCTTGTATGATTAGACTTTCTATGAACATCCTCTAAGACTTACTGCCATTTTCTTTCTCATGACAGGTTTAATTTTGATAACGAAACACCCACTACAAATTTTGACAACTTCCCTGCTGCCATAATGACCGTCTTCCAGGTATATGCCAGATATTTTATCTTCCTTTTTGTAAGCGCATTCAGTTTTAATTCATGTTTTTCAGTGTAATAATTTACACTATCCAGCTTTTAATGTAATTAACAAAATGGGTGATGTCGGAACACTGTTTGTGTGTGTGTGTAGATTTTGACAGGAGAAGACTGGAATGCAGTGATGTATCATGGGATTGAATCTCAGGGTGGCGTCCCACTTGGGATGTTCTCCTCCGTTTACTTTATCATTCTTACTCTCTTTGGAAACTGTATCCTCATATGCACAGGCAAAACTGCTTTCACAGCAAATACTCTTTCTAATATGAGATCCATTATAGGTTTATTAACTAATGCATCGATGTAGATACGTCTTTAACCTGAGCTGAACCAGACACTCTTCTTAATGTGTTCTTGGCTATCGCTGTCGATAACCTTGCCAATGCTCAGGAGCTGACAAAGGTGGGTGGATCGATTGTACTGGCTTCGTTATTTTTAATCCTGCCTTCATGGTTTTGAATTTGTTATTGAAATATATCTGCGGTGCAGCTGAGCTTTAATTATTTAGATTTGTTTGATTTTTTTTAAGTCTCATCCAACTGTAAGTGTGATAAGCCCATACTGTGTTTAATAGGATGAGGAGGAGCAAGAGGAGGCGGCGAAAAAGAGCATAGCACTGCAGAAGGCCATGGAGGTGAAGGAGGTCAGCCCGATGTCAGCTGCTAACATTTCCATCGCAGCGTAAGTGCACGTGTCTTCTCTTTTACATTGCTGACATTCGATTCATGTCCATCCACGCAGCTTTGTGTCCATTTTATGTCCACGTATATGTTATTCCTCTGACACACATCACAGTTTTATCTTGTCTTATCTGAGTTATTAATGTGCGCATTGCTATATCTGTCTAACTTTTTGTTCTTTTATTGATTTTGTGTCTTAACTCACTGTATAAGGTGACACTAGTTTATGTGAGCTGTATCGTTTTAAGTACTAGTGATTAAACCAGTGATTTGCTCCTGTTGCTTTTCAGTACATGTTTTGTTCAGCCACAGGCAACCACTTCACAATTCTTTTAACAAATAATAAGTTTAGAAAAGTTTGCATTGTGGTTATTTTAAAATGTTTTATTTACTTACTTTTTTCCTTCCTAATTTTGAATTATTTTTTTCTTGAATGGTGTCATAATGGTTTCATAATCTTTGATCTGTAAGTCTGATGTGTTGGTGACACTCAGGTAGAGGATCAGGATTTTACATTTTTAAAAGTAAAATATGGTTTATCAATTTGACATTGTATTTATTAATACATTTTGATGCCTTTAACTGGAGTGTTACCAATCTGTGTGTTGTGTGTTGAGATGTACAGGTGAACAAACAAGTGAGATGGACATTCCTGAGAGGATGTCCCTCTGCCAGCCCACTTTTTGTTTTCTTTGTGGTTTTTTTTTAGTTTTTTCGTCTTATTATGTATTGTTTTTGTTTGTTTTGCATGTGCAGTTTTGTAAAGCAAAATCGAGATGTGCTCTCTCGCAGCTCTTCCGTCAGCAGCGTTCACTCACTGTGAGTTTTGCTCTCACTTATAATCTTAAAATACTGCCCTCAACATACGCCTCACCTCACTTCTCTCATTTCCTCTCCCAACTCATTCCTTTCCTGTGCCCATTATAAGCATTATAAACTGTCTTCTGCACTGTGTTCCTCATACCCATAATAGCGTTTGCAACTAATAACACTACTGTTCCAGCCGCTGCAATGAATATGTGGTGCTGAAACCCGAGTTTTAACATGACTGGTGCCAAGTACAGGGGATCTTTGGTAAACCTCTTGCAGAATGGAGCATGTTTTCTTCTAGGGTGGCCCTGTATTTGGCTCCATGCATCTTGCCCTGACCCTGACCAGTTTCCCAGTCCCTGCTGATGAAAAGCATCGCCACAACATGATGCTACCATCATTGTGGAAAGGCTGTTGTCAGGGTGATGAACAGGGTTGGGTTACTGCCAAATGTAGCATTTTTGTGCCAAGGCCAAGTTCAGTTTTGGTCCACACATGCATTTTGGCAAACTCCAAACGGGACTTCCTATGGCTTTTATCTCACCGTAAAGAAAGCTGGTGGAGTGACTGTGCTATGGTTGTCCTATAAACAGCTTCTCCAGTCTAAGCTCTGGATCTCTCTAGCTCCTCCAGAATTAATCTAGGTCTCAGTTGATTTTCATTTGTGCCATATCAATTTCCATTTTAAATAATGGATTTAATGGTGCTCCATGGGCTCTTCAAAGCTTGGGATTTCTTCTATAACCAAATAACCAAAATCCTGATTGATTCTATTCCAAAACTTTGTCCCAGACTTATTTTGCTAGCTCCGTTGTCTCAATGATACATAATGGCCTTCCAACTACAGGTATATTTATATTGAGACAGGTAGACTACATTCAACTAATAATGTGACTTCTGATGAATTTACAGATTTCCTAGCAATTTTGTGAATAGAAATTCTTCATATTTTGTGTAGAATCTTGAGAAGTAATCCCCATCCATTTTAGTTTAACACTATGAAATGTGTTCAAAAAGGGGGCGAATACTTATGCAAAGCACTCTAAGTAAGCAGCTTTGACTGAAGTGTATCACAGGAACAATATCACAATATCAACCAATATCAACAGTTTTTGTAAAAATCCTGCCACAGTGCTTAAGGAATTAATCTGTGTTAAAACAAACCTTCACCCAAACAAGTACATAATCATCATAATCCTGGGTATGGACTCAGGTATTATAGCCAAGTGTGAAAATGCTATTAAACACAAGCTGTAATCAAATAGGATGAGGAAAAGTACTGATAAGCAGTAGTCCGCACTGCAGAGTCAGCTCTAATCTGTAACTATGCTGTGTACTAAAATAAGACTTATTGAACAACGTTATTATAGTTAAAAGCAAGAGTTCATTTGATCCCTATTTTTATTACTAACACAATGAATTATGTATATGGCAGCTCTGACACAGCCTGCACTTCAGGTCTTTGTTTTCCCAACTAGTGAGTTTTCAATATGAATGAATTTAAACAACAGTCTAGGTTTACTGCCTTCAGGCTTTTGACCATGTGTGACTGTCTTTGCCTTGTCTTTGTTATCACCTTTGTTTGTTTTTTTTTCCTGTGTACCATTTTTCTCTGTTCTCTCTTCAGTGTTTGTGCTAGCATCATGTCTGTCCATCATGTCTGACCTTCTGTGCTGTATGGTTCTCTGTATTGCTCACAGGAGTTATGTCTACACCCCTGTTCATCGCTTTGTGAGGTATAGTCACCATACAGGACTTCCTAATGAGGTCCTATTCAGCATCCATACTGCACCACCTTTTACAAATACTGTATCTGCTTTAAATTCATATAATAAATTACATTCTTATAAAGATTACATCTTCTGAGTAGACAAAGAACATATTTTCTTTCCTAATAAGGGTTGTTTGCATATTGTGTGTCCCATTCTATGTGTATACAGTACACTATAAATACAGAAGAGAACAGAAATTGTCTCTGTATGCTCATTTTGTATATAAAATATGGCCTATAACACGTATGGCAGACTTGTTAACAAGTGTTTGTCAGCCTCTAGGGTAGCAATTAGGTGATGGTGCTGAAGGGTGCTTCAAATTCCATGCCGGGATAACAGCGATTATGGCTCAGAAAAGCATGAGCTCGGCCTTTAGGGCCATTCGAACCCATCATCAACATTTCTTTGGGCTTCGATAAGCAAACAGCTCCACATCAGCCACTCTTGGGTCACAGTGTGTATGTTGTGGTTTGATATAGCAGCATGAATTACATGAATTACGAAATGTGTATGATTCCATCCATGAGGACCATCTTTTCACTTTTAGGCTAGCAACTATCATGCATCACTTACATTTTTACTCACCTTAGCTTTATTATTTTTCAGTGTTCCATTATATCTGTCTGTGTCATTTAGATAGTGCCAGAGGCGGCTCATAAATAGGGGCAGGTGGGGCAGAAGCTTAATCTTCATAAGGTCCTTATTCACAGCTATATACATTAGTTGAAATACTAATGACCTCATTTGAGTAACAATTTTAAAAGTGGCACAGTTGGACAGTTATATGCTAATCTTCCATTGATTTGCTCGCCTTTCTAGATGGTACACAATCATGTGGCAGCACATACACTGCCCCACTTAGTTTGGTAGAGTTCTTATTGCATGTAGTGGTCAAAAATGGGAACTATAACAAGTTCTACTAGAGTTCTTCTAGTAGAGTTCTTCCTGGGAGGAGCAGCAGACATGACAGTTAATGAGAGGGTTGCCAGACCCTGTTTTCACACCAAATTGGCCTAGATTTAAAGACTCTGTGACCTCCCAGAATTGGAATTAAATTTACTAAATTTCTGCAAACAAAGGCAAAGTATAAATGCAGACAGTGTGTCAATGAACAGAACCATTTCCTTTGTATCTATCTCTACATTCTATATCTGCATATATATATATATATATATATATATATAATATATATATATATATATATATATATATATATGTATATATTTAATCTATCTAAGGTATAGCAAAGATTAGGCGGATGAAAGGAGTATTGAAATAGAGAGAACTGTGTGTACACCACAATGACCTCGTTATCTACACAAAGGCAAAAAAAAGTATAAAAATGTGTTGCCATTTTCCATTGCCCACATTATTAGCTCTTCTATGTTCGTCTTGCACACTGGAGGAAGCATACCTATCGAACACAGTTGAATAAAGGTCTTGAACTGCTCAAAATGAGCTACTAGACAGTATGCTGGATCACTGTTGTTGACTCCCAACTGCTTATTACGTGGTTACTCTAAAAATTCACTAGATAGTAGCCTATAACATAAGGCAAATATGATACCCTCTTGACTTAATTTAGTTTGAGGCTCACCATCAGTCTCTCGGTTGTTATTAATGTCGTCCTGCCCCACCAAATCTATGGTCACGAGCCGCTCTTGGGCAATGCAATACATGAATATGGACGGCAAAAGATGGTCTTCCCATGGATGAGAGTTGTCTCCCCCATACACCAAGTGTAGTTTGTTGATTCTTCTACCTGACATTTCTCTCTGTTTTCCCTCTACCCCCAGTAAGGAACAGCAGCGCTCTCTGCAGAAGATGTCTGTCTGGGAGCAGCGTACTTCGCAACTACGTCGCCACAACCTGCGCAACAGCAGTGAAGCACTCTACAACGAGCTGGAGCCTGAGGATCGGCTGCGCATGTCCTCAGCGCTACACCTGCGGCCTGACATGAAGGCGCACCATGATCGGCCCTTGCTGGTGGATAAATCGCACCCGCCGGAGGGCAGGGACACCCCAGAGGAGGCACCTCCACACAAACACCACTGGTGCCGTGGAGAGAACGGCGAGGCTGGAGAAGGACGCCGCCATCGGCACCACCACAGAGGGCACCAGGATGGAGGACACAGGAACCAGGAGGAGGATTGTGACGATGATAGGGAGCACCGTCACCAACATTCTCACCGGTCCCGAGAGACTGATGGTGATGGGAATAATGGAGTGAAAGGAGAGCGAAATCCGAGAGGGCACAGAGAGGGTGAAGCAGGGAATGGTGACAGGAGAAGACACAGGCCTCGCATCAAAGCCCAAACCACGCTTGACAAGGAGGAGAGCAGGGACAGCAAAGAGAGAGATACACCAAGCCACAGGTAAGACACAATAATAATAATAATAATAATAATAATAATAATAATCAGGAATCATGAGTGTAAAAATACAGAAAAATTATCCTTAAGTGAAAGTATAGCTTCTGTGACTAAACGTTACTCAGGTGAAAATAGAATATTCAAATTATACTCAAATATTTAAACATGAACAGAAAACTATTTTTAAATAATGCATAGAAATGTCATCACATTAATGCTGCAAAGCAAATCATAGGTTTATATTAATGCAATCTTTTTATATGCTACTGTAAAAGTGATAACAGTGATAACAGGACCTAATTTGTTTTGTGGACATTCTACAACATTAAACATAACTACAAATGGCTGAAAAAGTATGACTTCTCATTCTTCAGTTCAGCAATTGTTAGTGTTGGCAAATTTCTGCATGTAATATAAAGGGAATAAATACTTTGGGATATGTGGTTATAGGAAAATAATCAACTTTGTGCTGGTAACAGTAACTCGGGCCACAACACACTACCCTGTCACTGATTTTTTTTTCCCTATAACAGCACATCCTGAAGTGCTTTATTCCTTCCATGAGATATAATACAGTGATTTGTTGAGTTCACTGATCATGTGGTGGTTTTCCAGGGACAGGCTTATGGATGCAGAGGGTGATGGTTTGAGCTCGAGTCCTGTGCAATCTCCTACTGAGAGACAAGAGGACTCAGATAACCTAAAAAACAGTACCAAGGCTAGATCAACTGCAGTTAGCATCCCTGTTACCATCACTGCCCCACCGGGAGAGACCACCATCATTCCCAGTCAGTAGTATTTCAACAGGGATATTTATTACCACAGGAACGCAGTGTGTTTATTATTTATTATTATTAGATGCACTGCTTTTAACTGTGTAGTGTGATTTGATATTGTATTAAGAATTAATGATGGTTTTGTTCTTGGCAGTGAATAACATAGATGGTGAGAGCCTGCTCCTGAATGAGGAAAAGAAGGATCTGGATGAGCTAAATCAGAATGCTCCCAAACATATCTTACCCTACAGCTCCATGTTTGTGTTTGGTCAGTCCAATCCGTAAGTAAACTGTAAATGTGGTCATTCAACGCCCTCAGAAATAGACAGGGAAGTGTGTAGCAGCTTAAGACACCTTAAGCTACTGGAATGTCCTAATAGAGTATGCTATATTATTCTCCTGCTCCACATCCATACTTAAATCAACAGTTTATCCGGATCATTACCAAACCTTTTATATGTGTAATCAAACGTGAAAGTGAATGTACACTGAAATTGTAATCTAAACCTGTTTGTGTTTGCAGTGTGCGAAGGTTGTGTCACTATGTGGTGAACTTGCGCTACTTTGAGATGTGCATTCTCGTGGTGATTACCATGAGCAGCATAGCGCTGGCTGCGGAAGACCCTGTGAATGCTGCTGCTTTTCGGAATAATGTGAGATCATGACACACACATACACACACATACACATCCCACACAAGCACAATGCATAGCATAGGACTGATCATTCTGTCAATCTGTCATGAAGACTACTCAAAAGAATGAATCAGGACCAGTCCGGGTTTTTCACAACAGACAGAAAGCTTTTTACATATAGTGCTTTGAGTAAGTATTCACCCCCCTTGACATTTTTGTACTGTCACAACCTGGAATCGAAATGGACTTATTGAGATTATATATCATGAATCTAGACAAAATAACCCATAATATTGAATTTCTCTTGAATAGGATTGTATAAAATATATATTAAAAATATAGTCCTGGTTTAACCAGTTGCCAACAGATGTCCCATAATATACCTGTTTCTGGAAAGTCCTTCAGTTTGTTAGAGAACATATGTAAACAACCAGCATCATGAAGACCAACAAGCTATCAAAACAAGTCTGGGATAAAGTTCTGGAAAGGTATCAATCAAGTTTGGGGTCTAAAAAATTAACCTAATCCCAACCTTTGCACATCCCATTGAGTACCGTTAAATCTATTATTATTAAATGTAAAGATATGGAACAACCACGACTCTCCCTAGAGGAGGCCTTCCGAGTAAAGTCAGTGACTTTAAAAAGAACCAACCAAGAGGCTGAAGGTAATGGTCAACATGAAGCTACCACCACCATGCTTCACTGTGGAGATGGTGTTCTTAGTGAGCAGTGTTGGGTTGCTACCTATTGTTAATTTCGCAAACTATATAGATTTTTCCGGATTGTTTTTAATCATGTGGGCTATTTTGTGTACATTCATGCTGTAATCCAAATGACATCCATTTCAGTTAAAGGCTGTAACACTATAAAATGTGGAAAGGTTTAAAAAGGGTGAATACTTATGCAAGGCTCTGTAATCAGTATTCCTCCAGGCCAGTGTTAGTCCAAGTCCTTGGCCTGGTCTTGATGTCAGTGTGTTCTTATGGGAAAGTTCACTGGGGGTAAAAGATGCAAGCTTTAAATACAAATAGGAATGTTTATCAAGTACATTGCATCAGATTGCCCATACTTGGTTCAAACCATGCTTAGTATATTGCAGTGCATGTGTTTTTTTTATGTTATTAGGGAAAAAATTTAAGCTTATAGCATTAATCAGATTTGTAGCTCACTTGAATTTGAATGTGGAATTATTTGCCATTGTTTATGCTTCTGTTTCTTTTTTCCAGGTGCTAAAATATTTAGATTACATCTTCACTGGTGTGTTCACATTTGAAATGGTGATAAAGGTATTATTGACAGTGATTTACACAGAAAGATCACTGTCACATACACATATTACATACATACACAAATATTATAACATATGTTGTATCTCTTACAATGGATATTATAAAGGGAAACAACTCTGATTCTTTGTCACCTTTAACCTTTCTGTAATACTTTTTTTTTTTTTTTTAGATGATTGACCTCGGGCTGCTTCTCCACCCGGGCTCCTACTTCAGAGACCTGTGGAATATTCTAGACTTCATTGTGGTCAGCGGTGCCCTGGTGGCTTTTGCCTGCTCGTGAGTACAAACTTCTTTCCAGATTTGGCAGAGCAGCAGCTAAAAGGAGAAAATCCAGTCTGTCAACTTCAATCCAGCAAAAAGCACTGGGCTGAAAATGATGAGAATAAGATTTGACTTGCTGCCTCTCCAGCGGCTGGTGGGAGATGGAGCGGTAGAATAGTGGGATGGGTGTGTGTCTGCTGCTTCCTGTGGAAAGAAAGAGTGTTAAATGTGTTTGGGGATTATGTGTATTGTTGATGCACACCTGAGCTAGTTCTTTTGGTTTACTGTCATATCTGCTTGTGCCTCCCAGAGGAAAGTGGAGCCAAACTTAGCAGCACTTCTGAAGCAGCTCAGACTCTAACCAAGGCACATAGATTTTCCCCATCTTTGCTTTAATTTTCACCACTGCAGAAGAGGCCATGCTTATTTGCTTAAATGAGTTGAAATCACTCTCTCGCCAGGGAGCATGGACATATGCACACACTCAGACAAAATTGACTCACACACATGAGCAAAATTATACATATGTACAAATCAATATAAACATACACAAACAAATGCACACAAACATATCATCATATACGTAAAAACAGACACAAATACACACTGGTACACAGACAAAAATACTAACATACACGCAAACAAATACAGTCACTCACATACCCCCTTTTTTCAAACACACATCTAATGATACACCCTGGCACATCCATCACTTCCTATCCTCACCTTTATACCAGCTTGGGAAACTCCCAATATTGCAGCAAATTCCTTGCATGGGTCATCATCATTCAGACTTTTGATGGGGACTTTCATTTATTACGGCCATACAGGACGATGCCATTCAGGACTCTAGGCAGTCCAAGCCACTTCCACAGGAACCTACTTCCCTTCTCGCCAAAGCTTTTGACTATTTTGAAGGAGCCATAGGATCCGTGGAAGAATGCCATGTTGATATATCCAGGTCTTAGACTTAGACAGTAAGCCTGATTTGTCTACTTCTTGCTTTGTTGCCTGAAAGGATGCTGTATCCCTCCCAGTACTTCATAATGGATGAAAACGCAGTGCTGTCAAGAATGAAGTGGTGCCTGTTGGTGATCTTTCCTCTATTCTAAACCAATGATCTGGATTTTACTGGCTTGAAGCTATGTGTGCCCATGGGATCAGCTCCTCCAAGATATTCAGAATCCATCTGCTTTCTGGGACAGATGTTGTTGTCGTAGTCAGATCGTCCAGAAGGCCCTGATGGGCGGTTGACTAATCCCACACTTCATCAGTGGGTCTCTACACTGCACCTCAACAGATTTTGCCAAACAGATGTTTATGGTGAGCTCAAACAGGATCACTGAAAATTGATTGAAAATTGAAAATTGATTACTGCTGCGACCAGAAATGTTCCCCTTCTCGAGCGTATGCCATTCCAGTGTTTGGATCCAGCAGAGATTCTGAGACTGCACCCTGTGTAGTAGTCCAGGATTAGGTTACCTCCTTCCCTGGGATGTAGTGCCAGTCCAATGCCACCTCAGCTAGCTTATGGGGTATGGAACCAGATGTGTTTAATATTATTAATATCATTTTGTTTGCAATTCCCACCCACCAGCCAGCTATTCCCTATCATATGACCTCTACCAACCAGGAGGGTAAACACATGCTTCCTCTCAGACATGTGAAGCTACCTAACTTCAAGTGCTGCTCATGCAGGAGAAAACCACTATCAACCCTCTTTCACATACATGAGCTCACAGATGCCCACAACAGGCTAGTGTCGCTGGGGTTGACAGGAGAGAGAGTAATGCCATCCCTCTCACTCAGAAAGCATGGCCAACTGGGTTATCTCTCAGTTAGTAGATCTGTAGCTTCTTGTGGGTATTCCTATCAGAAGATGGTGGTCAGGTCGCTAACCCTACCTGCCTCACAGTTGCTATCTTTCCTAGCTTTTCACTGTCTCTCCAGCTGTCACCACTCTATTCTTGGTAGTCAACCAGTCTATTCCTGGCTGTCACTGCCTGATCCAGACTGATGATTTCTAACATACATCTTGCATCTAGACACATCATCAGTGATGTTACCTGGGGTCACAAACAAATGCACTCATATGCAAACAGATATGTTCACATGACCATTAACTCTCATACACACAAATACTTTCATAGACACTAATATACGAATGTACACATACTCACACATACATTCAAAAACACAGACAAATACACACACTTGCTGTACATAGAAAATTGCTGTTGTGTAGCAAAAAAAAAAAAGACAACTCACACACAAATCACATAACTCACATCTTTTTAAGCTCCTGCAGCAGGTAAACCTAACACAAAAATGTATCTCTACACATAACAATACCCTCACCCACATGCCACATTCACACTAACAGCATTAATCAAGTGTGTGTGATTTGATGAGGTCTGGTTTGAATGTGATGTTGTGGAAGTGCTTTTCAAAGGCGAGAGAGACCTGAAAGCAATGTAAAGCACTCAGTTAGCTGAAAGCTGTGTGTATCGTAAGCTGCCGTTCCCCCAGACACTCTCACAAGACAGCTAATGGCTTAAATGTGGATTAGAAATCTTTGTTCTGCCTAAGCATATGGTAGAATGTGTGCCTCTCATTTTGGTTTAGCATTTTGCTTCCTGCCTTTGTCTGAAAGTACACTGCTGTGGCTAGAACTCTGCCTCTTCATATGTTTCTGTTATTCTCATAGTAAGCGCTCATGTCCTTTCTTGGCTTTTTCCCCCTCTTTCTGCCTTTCTCTGTCTTTACTGTGCCTTCTCCTTTCTCTTTCCTTGTTTGTGTTGCTTTCAGGAGCTTCATGGGGTATGCATTTGTTACCGCCTGTTTTCTCTAGATGCCTGTGTGTGTGTGTGTATATATATATATATATATATATATATATATATATGTATGTATATATATATA
>CM075017.1:19070138-19088836 GCA_037576675.1 Pangasius sanitwongsei | reverse complement strand
TATATATATATATTTCTCTATATATATATATATATATATATATGTATATATATATATATATATATATATATATATATATATATATATACATGTGTGTGTGTGTGCATGGGTTAGTAAGTGTTAACCTCAGGCTACATGAGCAACACTGTGTCTTTTCATTGTGTTTCCACCACACTGCCATCTGGTGTGTGACGAACATTCTTAGTGTTAATTTCATCAAGCATCCACAGCCTGGTTTCCACTTTAATTATCACAGATAAAATCATTTATGTTGTTGATTTGTGACTTCATCATCATTGTGAATTAACAAAAACTGATGTAGATTGCATGAGATTTTTATTGTAGTTGCAATTTGCATAATGCAAAAGTTATAGGTTTTATAATAAGTTTTGTGTATCACACAGAGCCACTGAAAGGATATGGCATAATTTTTTTTTTATGGTGAGCACCACATACTATCAGATGAACACCAGATATTATCATTTGCAGACCAGATTCTATTAAGTGAGAAGCAAATATTACCTCCAGATACTATCATATGTGCTCCAGACACTATTGTGTTTAAACCTGAAATGTTTTCCGGAGTTTCACATGTTCTTCCTGTGTCTGCATGGGTTTCCTCCGGGTTCTCTGGTTTCCACTCACCTTCCAAAAACATGTCTTTATGTGGACTGGCTACATTAAATTGGTAGGTGTGATAGAATGTGTGAATGTGTGTTTATGGTGCCCTGCAATGGACTGGCATCCTAGCCAGGGTGTGTTCCTGCCTCTTGACCAGAGTTCCTCAGATAGACTGTAGATTCCCTCTGACCATGATGCTGGTTACTGAAGGTGAATGAATGATGAATAAATAAATGCCTAATAGTTCTATCCTGCCATTATCCTTTAGCTAAAAATATATTTGCAAGTTTTCAAAAAAGTATACCTTTAGCTAGGTCTCAAGACATCATATTTATCCTTGTCAATCGTCATGGATACATTATTACTGAAAGACATTTAAAATGCATTTTGAGGTCTAAAGGTCGATTTTGTTGTACAGCAGCATAGGCCACTTTTTTTTCCAATTGCGAAGCTCAAAGTACTCCAGATTTCAATAAAATGGTGTACATGTGAAAAAGAAGATGTTTATTTAATATTAAAGGCCCTGGATACAAGAGGCAAAAAGCCAGGAACTACTTGCTGTAACTACTTTGCAAGAGACCCAAACTATCTTTGGCATTTTGATACCTATAATAAAATGAGGTCATCTGGTATTTGTGTTGATAAGTTCACTGATGGATTTTCTAGACCTATCCTTGGCAATGGTGGCTCAGTGGTTAAAGCATTAGCCTACTGATCAGAAGGTCATGACTTCAAATCCCAGCACTACCAATCTGCCACTGTTGGGTTCTTGAACAAGACCCTTAACAACTGCTCAGTTATATCTTGTCTCAAATGTAAGTTGCTTAGGATAAAAGGCTCAGCTAAATGAGATTGCTCATTGCTAGATTACTCAAATCAAGATTACTACAAGCAGTAATCCCAAAACTGTGGGAGGTTTCTATATGGAAACTATAGACTTGGAGGTTGTTCTAGAATAGCTAGAAGGGATCATGATATAGAAAATGTATACATCAATGATAATATCCAGATAGTATCTTGTGAGCACTTGATAGTTCATGTGCAAGAGATTTTTACCTAAAAAAATTACACCCTGTCCTTTCAGTGGCTCTGTAGTATCATTATCATTTCTGCTGGAAAGGTCACATGCAAGGAGGTTTACCAGGAATGAACACTGTGTATGTGTGTTGTGCACAGATACTGGTGTGTGTGCATTTACATGTTGCTGTTTCAGAACTGTAACCACAGAACCTGCTTTTTAGAGATCAAAATCAAATAACACTCACTCCATTGTGCATTTAATTAATTTAGTAAATGTCACATTGTACTCTATGCTTCCTGTAACTACTGTTGGTGCTAAGTGTTTTTCTGTATGACTTCTGTTTCCTTTATTCTCTTTCTACGGCTGTGTCTGCTTCTAATGCTTATTCTTTATCTGTGAAGCTGCTTACATCTGTGCATTTCTGTGTTTTGTCTCTGTACTCTTTGTGTATGTGCACATTTTATGTTTTGTATCATTTGCTTTCTCTTATCAGATCACAACAAAGCGTGACCAGGTGGGGGCAGTCTTAATCTCTATAGTTACTCTTTAACCCTGTGACCTTTCCCTTCCGACACTGCTCCCCATTGCACATAAGCAATGATGAGGCCCTTTACTTTCCTTCTGGCCCTTTAAGACTCCATACATGCCATGTAGTACAAGCATTGCTATGATACTATTACTGCCATTGCCTGCAAAGGAAATGCATCACTTCTTTTAAAGCAGACTTAATAGACCGGAGCATTTATTAAATTGCGAGTACCATTACCATTGGTGGTTTTAAAAATAATAAAAAACAACTGATACTCAAAAATGTATTTAATCTGACACTCAGCAATTCAACAGTTATCAGAGAAATAACATTGGGGATTAGAAGCATGGTTTAATACTAAAATCTGATTCAAGCAGTCCAATCACTCTGTGGTAAGGATTAAAACATAGGGTGGTGTGATACAAAGCTATTGTTACCACCATGTTCTGAATTTATAAGTGTCTCTTATACCACAGCAATTTGCCACCAACTATTTTTTTAATTAATGAAAGAACAACCTATTGTACTTTTTAATCATTTATAGTTATGTTTAATGTTGTGAAACATCCATAAAGTTGGTTCTTCTTATCACTTGCATTCCAAAAGCCGTAAACAGTCATTTCTTCACCATTCTGTTTTCTTTCTTTTGAAGTAGACATAAAGTGTCTGAAACCAAACAAAACCAAAGTCCTCTATCCCAAGCAGTCTCACATGGCCAAACACTGACAGTTACAAGGAGCTGGCACTGGAGACTCCTTTATCAGATCAGCAATTATACATTTTTCTTTGTTATATAACGTTTTTTTTTTTTAAATCTGTTTATTATTAGTCTTAGATTATGAGTCTCTCCATGTGTCTGCAGCTCGCACTATAGTTATAGTTGCTATTATAGAAAAATAATCAACAGATTTGGACCAATCAGAATTCCTGTATTACAAACGTGATGGGTGGAACCTGTGGAGGCAATGGGAGAATAGGAGCTGATCTTTGACATGCAGGAGTGTACAGGACTGATCAGTGTATTACCCTTAATGTAACTACACCTGTTATACCAACAAAAAGTGCAACAATAGAGCCTGAATGTTTTTTTTTCTATACATGCATAAGAAGACAGGAAATGTAGCAGTGGCTTTTTGCACTTTTTTGTTGATTATGAATTCTTTTGTGCTGCTAGTAATGTTCAGTGAAATGAAGGCTACCTCTGGACAGCAGGTGTCCATGCACATGTATAACCCTATTAGACCCATATCCTTTTTGTATACATTTGTGTTTTGAATGATCATGCTTAAACGTTAAATTTTATAATAACCTCACATACAGTGTAATAGTACACACTGCCTCATTTTCTACTTGTATTTTTCTTGCAAAAATTATAAATCTGATCTGTACACTCAGAAAAAAATGATAGAGCAAACAATGCACCAGCTAGCAGGACAAGCTATGTGGTAGTTTTATAATGATCCAAAGTAAATGATCCACATTAATGAAATTGGAAAAAACAAACAAACTTGAAATAGCAACCATTCTATAAATACAACAGTCTAATAGGGTTAAAGTCAGACCACCCTGCTTGTACATAATCTTCCACCTCCCTCCCCACATTTTACTATTTTCTTCTTTATATCAGTTTTAACTGGCTTTCTTTATTGTTGGAATAATTACACTTTTACTTCTGTTATTCTGAATGATTGATTTATGGGCTAGTGTCACAATTTTAATAGAGGAAAATATAAATTCACTTGTTAAAACTTGCTAACTTGGATATACCTTGAGATGTCATTCTAGTACCTATCACTCACAAAATTAAATTTCAGCATTTTTTCATTTTTGTGTCAGAATTACACTTTGTAATTCATCTTTTTTTTTCTTCCTTTATTTAATATTAATCTCTTGAATGTTTGGGTGAATTAATTTGCTTTCACAATGGGACCATCCTTGTCCTTGTTTTTTTTCTTCCTTCTAGTCAATAATGCATTGATTTTCACTTTGGTTACATGGAAATTATTCCTAACTTATGTGCATGCATTTACTAACCAAAGATTCAAGGATCTGTATGTGCGTGTGTGTGTTATGGAGGAGGATGCATGCATCCTGTCTCTACAGGCTATATCTTATATACTTGTGTGCATTAACTTATTGATTTTGTAACACAGAGGGACCAAAGGCAAGGACATCAACACCATCAAGTCCCTCAGGGTTCTCCGAGTGCTTCGGCCTCTGAAGACCATCAAAAGGCTACCTAAACTCAAGGTACTATACAAGGCAGTTATGCTGTGTTCAATCCATTCTTCTTTATCTTCTCTTTGCATCGAAGAGCAGTTCTGCGAAAGCTAATCAGTTCTCTTCAGCTGAAGGCGTAATATGCATTAGACTTAGCTCTTTCAGTGTAATCATTCAGAGGCATGTAGTCTCATGAGAAAAGAGGATGAATTAGAAATTGTTAATGGTAATATCATGTAATTCACTTGTCAATTCTGTGCCCAGATACTCCAAACCAGCCCTTATCTCTGCCTTACTAAAGATAATTGATAAAATCTGACAAAGGCAGACATTCAAACACAATGTCCTGGCAGAAGTATCAGAGACTGTATATCACACATCTCAGATAATTAAAGGTAAAAGGTGAATAGTGGTGTTGGTGGATGTCTCTTCTTTACAACATGAAATATGATCACACAGAAAATAGCATGTTGGACACGCAATGTTGCCTTGACAGTACAGTGGCAGGACATGTATTTTAGGCCTAAAAGAAAAGAGATTATATTGTGGGCAGAGCTTTTTAATAGGCAACTGTCTTTTGTTTGGATGGATGGAAGACAGTGGCTTTCAACAATCGCAAACTAGTCACTGACGAATAGCCACTAATTAATTCGGTGATTTTTGCTGTTGTTGATGCAAGTTTTATAGTAATGTTATAGTAATGTTATAGTAATGTTGATACAAGTTATAGTAACTCAGTTAAATACTATCATCATTAAAATGTTTCTATAGCAATAACTTTCTATAGCAATAACTTACACAGGGGCTTGTATGACAGACACTCCACATAAATGTTTTTTTTAATGTGTAGTTGTTCATATGATAATGTTTTCTGTGAGGAGATGATTATTTAGCATTTTTAGAGGGAGTCTCCAATGTCAGAGCTTTATGACAGTCACTTGTAAAAATTGTAATTGTAGACAAATTGCTGTGGTACAAAAGGAATAAAACATTCCAGATCATGCAGTTATTGGAAAATAATCAACTTCAGGGTAGTAACAGTAAAGCCACACCATAATGGGCTGCATCACACTACCGTGTCTTTGATTATTTTCCTATAACAGCATGACTCATATTTTATTCCTTAGTTGCCAAAGAAATTGTGGATTGTTTTAAGTCATTAGACACATTAATGACTTAACATGATAATAAATCAAATAAACACTCCTATTTAATTGCTGTAATATGTAGTCCAAAATAAAGATTGATGTCTACGTTACAGATAACGTGTAAATCATTTTATTTCACACAGAAACCAAGGGGCATGAAAAATTTTGCACTCAGGGTTATATGAACACTAAGTTTTCTTTGTGTTGGCGTGTGTATGTGTGTGTGTGCGTACACTTCTTCAGGCGGTGTTTGACTGTGTGGTGAACTCTCTGAAGAACGTGCTCAACATCCTCATTGTCTACATCCTCTTCATGTTCATCTTTGCTGTTATCGCCGTGCAGCTCTTCAAGGGAAAGTTCTTCTACTGCACAGACGAATCCAAAGCTCTTGAGAAGGAATGCAGGTGTGGAGTTTCTCCTTCAAACACACACACACACATTCATAACTGCTCTTTTTGTGCTTTTATGAGGTGACAATGCAAAACTGTTTTGCAGCTCACACACATCCTTCATGCCAGGACAAAAATTTGTCTCGTTCCATAAGACGTTTCGGAATTATTTTAGCCGGTGTACCTTTTTCTCTCTTTGTGTCAGGGGTCAGTTTCTGGATTACGATGGAGACAAGGTGGAAGCCAAGGCACGTGTATGGAAGAAGTATGATTTTCACTATGACAACGTGCTGTGGGCTTTCCTCACCCTCTTCACCGTTTCTACAGGAGAGGGTTGGCCTATGTGAGTACACCAATGTCATATGCCCTAAAGGTCCACTTTGTTATCAACATTTTCGTGGCTTTGACAAGCTTGTAATAGTGTAGTGTATATTGTACTTTATTATATCCCAGTTACTCACCCAAACCCTTACAGCATTCCATTAACCACCATTAATATCATAACCCAGAGATTTGTGAGACCCCGGGGGATTCTGTATGTTAGGTCATATGTGAGGTAAATGGATGATGTATATAGTATGTATAGTCAGGTCCAGAAATCTGAGACCACTAGTGAAAATGCTTCTATTTTTCATTCTTTTCTAATTTTTGATACTTTTTTTTCATTGCAAATAAAAAAATTATCAGCAATAACTTGAGTGAAAACTTAGGAATATTTACTGTACATGAATTTCAACATTTCTTAGTATTAGGTATGTCCACGTTTTTAATGTCAGTGTGTAGTTGAGTTGGCATGGACTCCACACGTTTGGACTATCCACAACCATCGGGCTGTCGTCTGAACACATGCTTCGATGGAAGAGATAATGCTCGAGGAAAATGTGACCTTTTGTACAATGGGGTTAGCATGCTCAATATCACAAATGTGCTTCAATTATAATAGAGACCTAGAAATAATGCAAAATCCTGAATAGTGAATATTGAATATATTCAAGATATTGAACATTTCCTTTCTTTTTTTTAGTTAAAAACTTTCTGTCCATTTCCAGTTTTAAATACAAAAAAAAAAAAAAAAATTCCCAGAATTTTTTTATGTGGCCTCAGACTTTTGGACCCCACTGTACATGAAATATCCCTACTAAAGAGTGATACTGTATTTGAGCTGATATACTGTATATACACTGATGTTAAGCAAAGCAGAGCCATTTGCTTTACACTTAGAATTCTTTTCCATGGTATTTTTTTCGTCTCTTTTTCACGGTTGTCCTACATTCTTCTACTCATTCAGTTTTCTTCTCTATCACCATTTGTCTTTCCCATCTCATTTCATTTTATTCTTTTGCTTCAATTCACATTTTCTCACTCACTTTAAATCCACTTTAAAAATATTTCATGCTTGAAATATTGAAAGAACTGATACAACCAATCTGAAAAAACCCTATAATCCCCCAGGCATGTTAATCCATCTGCACTCGCTTAGAGATATGTTAATGCAGATTAAAGATCCGAGTCTGGCACTCGAATGTGCCAGAGTATTAGCTTGTTTGTTTTTCATACAGCAGGCAACACTATATTAAAGTCTGTATTATTTTATACCACAGCGCTGTTGAATTCTTGATTCTGATTGGTCAGTAACATCAGCTCCAAGATTATATTAATCTGCTCATTCTAATATGTTACTGTCTTCTGAGTAACAGCTTGCACAGGGCGTTGTATGGTGTATGTTGTGTACAAATGGATTAAAAAATGTGTGTAATCATTGATATGGTTTTATGTAAGGAGTTTCTTTAACATTTATAGAAGGATTCTCCAGTTCCACTGCTTTGTAACTGTCTTAAGTTCACTGACTCCAGTTTTTATTTTTTTTATATGATCCTCTGTTATGGCTTGTTGCAGCCAATCACTTATTTGTCTAAATTATTTACCTCAAGGCAGCTAATCATATCATCATATATTCATATCAAAACAGATGTTCATGAGTTCATGGCGCTAGCAAAAGTGGTAATGTTAAGAGCCAATATGAAAAAACATAACCACTTCAAAGTGTCTTATGAGCAAGGTCTATGAAAACATGGTTTGCCAAGCTTGGAATGGAAGAACTTGAGTGTCCTGCACAGAGCCCTGACCTCAACCCCAATGAACATGTTTGGGATGAATTGGAACACTGACTGTACCCCAGGCCTCCTCACCCAACATCAGTGCCTGACCTCACTAATGCTCTTGTGGCTGAATGAGCACAAATCCCCATAGCCACGCTCCAAAATAATAATAATAATAAGAAGCAGCAGAAGCCTTTATTTGTCACATATACATTACAGCACAGTGAAATTCTTTTCTTCGCATATCCCAGCTTGTTAGGAAGCTGGGGTCAGAGTGCAGGGCCAGCCATGATAGAGTGCCCCTGGAGCCGAGATGGTTAAGGGCCTTGCTCAAGGGCCCAACAGTGGCAGTTTGGCAGTTCTGAATAGTAACCCAGAACCTTAAGCACTGAGCCACTGCTGCCTAAAATCTAGTGGAAAGCCTTCCCAGAAACGTGGATGTTATTATAACAGCAAAGTTGGACTATGGGATGTTCAAAAAACACAAATGGATGTGACAGTCACGTGTGCACATACTTTTGGCCATATGGTGTAACTTACAACTGTTTCTAAAGGAATCCGGACACTCATTAAGCACTGGAACCCTTGCATTGAATGAAATAGAGATTATAAAGAAAAATAGTATACTTTTTAGTATACTTTGGTGACACCTATTTGCAATAAACAATGCAAAATAAATAAAATGATTTCAAAGGGTGTGATTATGGGATATACTGCATGAGGGTGAGTCAAATTTTCATTCACCACAACCTTTGAAACTATATTCATTCTGACTTAACCCCTTTTTCCAGTTACTCCATTCTTTGTACAATTATTACCACATTTCCTAACATATCTGTCTCACCAACATTAACTAACATCGCGATATTACATATCTTTGTTTATTGCCCACTCTTCTTTTTGTGTATGCAGGGTGCTGAAACACTCTGTAGATGCCACTTATGAAGACCAAGGGCCAAGCCCAGGCTACCGCATGGAGACGTCCATCTTTTATGTGGTCTACTTTGTGGTCTTCCCATTTTTCTTCGTCAACATTTTCGTAGCCTTGATCATCATCACGTTCCAGGAGCAAGGGGACAAAGCCATGTCTGAGTGCAGCTTGGAGAAGAATGAGGTACAAGGCACAGTCCCACACATTGGTAGCTGGTAGTATGGTAGTCTCCTTATGTGATTGTAATGGCAGTGTCTGTCTGCTGTGTGCTCACATTGATGTGATTTATCTTCAGGGTGATAAACCTTTAGAGATTTTCTATCCCAGGTGAGAGCAGGGGCAACACACCTGTCCGACCATATCCCTTCTACCTGAACACTGATTTCCACAGACTATTTTTCCTTTTTTGTTATCTCTTCCTGATTCATTCTTTTACCTTCCTCTGTTTCACTCTATCCCTTCACTACATCCCCTTAGCATAGGTTTTTTTCAGCTCTGGATGAATTGGCTTATTATCAGAAAGGCCATTAGCCTGTAGTATTAGCTGTTTAAACATGCTCTAAGAGGTTTCTCTGTTGGGACACTAGTTTGATGTTTGCTTTCTGTCTCTCACACTTTGATTAGTTTTGATTCCGAGCGCTCTAGGGACATTGAGCCGCTTCTCTGATAATTAAACAGTGTTAGATCAAGAGCCGATGTCGAAAATGATGCTGAATCCTGGTGCACTCATGAAGCTGCTCTTAATGAGGAGGCTTACTCAAGTGCCTTTAAGGCTTTGTGATAAAAAGATTAAGGCTGGTTTTGTTTTCTTAACCACAGCGGGCGTGCATTGACTTTGCCATTAATGCCAAGCCCCTGACTCGCTACATGCCCCAAGATAAGCAGTCCTTCCAGTACAAGATGTGGAAGTTTGTGGTTTCAACGCCGTTTGAATATTCCATCCTGACTATGATTGCAATCAATACTGTGGTTCTTATGATGAAGGTAAGTGAATGTCTTCTCTCCTATACACTACCTAAAATTGTAGTTACCATCCTTATCTTTACAGTTAGAGCTGAACCCTTTAACCGTATGCTTTTTTAGTACTAACCAAATAATGTTGCCAAGCTCATTCATTAATTATTGATAGTGCAGTACATCAAGTATTGCATCAAGTATCAATCTAGAAGGGTTTTTTAAGCTAAACTAAGTAAAAGTTTTTAAAGCCTCTGCCAACATGGTTTAAACTGTTAAAAATCTGTGAGATATTAATTAAGGAATAAAAGACGGCAGGTTGTACTGTTATAATTTTTTCCAATAACAGCATATCTGTTTATTTCATGTATACTACTCTTGTACCATAGCACTTTGGCAACAATTACAATTACTAGAATGACTTATGATACATTTTATCCATTTGTAGTTACAGTGAGGGGAATTAAGTATTCAGACACTTTTGTTACTGCTATTTAATATACTTCCAGCGTATATGTCCACTTCCAATTTACACACATATTGTCTTTTGAATTTCTAATTATAAATATGAACAAAAAAAGGATGTTTTCTTAAGGATAAGCAGATATATGTTTAAAAAAATATTGAAAGGGAAGAAGTACCTGAAACACCTGCTCATTTATGCAGTTTTCCAATGAGCCAATCATGTGGCAGCAGCACAATGCATAAATTCATGCAGACACTGCTCAAGAGCTTCAGTTAATGTCCACAAC
Organism: Pangasius sanitwongsei; assembly: GCA_037576675.1. Classification (NCBI taxonomy): domain Eukaryota; kingdom Metazoa; phylum Chordata; class Actinopteri; order Siluriformes; family Pangasiidae; genus Pangasius; species Pangasius sanitwongsei. Next base: position 19,078,172 of record CM075017.1, on the reverse strand, counting down.
AAACATCAACATGGGGAAAAAGTGTGATTTCTCTGACCTTAACTGTGGCAATTGGTTGTTGGTGCCAGAAGGGCTGGATTGAGTATTTCAGGAACTGCCACTCTCCTGGGATTTTCACACACACAACAACAATCTCTAGAGATTACACAACATGGTGCGAAAAACAAAAAAATTCACCATATCAACAATTAAAGATGTTTCTTTAAAAATCCTTTTATGTGCAGTGTCCACCATACAAGTCCCTATGTAAGTTGTTACTATAGAACCATATTTCAGTGAGTGCATTAATATAAACCTTGCAGCTAGAACTACTGTCAGAGCTTCTTAAAAAAAATTATTCAACACTTCAGGTCAAGCAATGAAGAGCACTGTAGTTAACGTCCTGATGTTCACAGTCAGAGCGCAACCCTTTGACCATATGCTTTGTTTCTACTAATCTAGCCATGTTGTCAAGCTCATTCATTAATTATTGACAGCACAGCACAGCACAGTACAGTGCAGTTTATACATTGGAACAGTTTTTGTCCACTCCTCTAGCAGTTAAAAAAATGGGAAAGGAGAGATGAAATCCAAGTATTGATCTGAAAGGGTTTTTAGCTCATTTATTTGTGTATTCTTGCATTTAATAGAAACTGTCTTTAAAGCCTCTGCCAACGTTAAGTGTTAAAAAAATTGTGGTATGACATATGCATTAATCAATAGCAGAATCAAGTATATATATATTCATACATCCAGTTTGCAGCTACTGTGATACTGTAGTTTGGTAGAATTTTGATCACAGGTGCAGTTGGGCTGGGAGAACAGGAATGAAGTCACTTTACTTTATGTGGCTTTCTCAATTGAAAAGACCAACAATGCTTTTCCTTTTGGAGTCCATAGTAAGTTCAGTACAGAAGTGGTAGATATCAGCATGAAGCTAATAATGAAAATATTTTGGCAATGTATTACTTTTAAAACTTACAAGCACAGGGCAGGTCAGTTAGAAACAGGCAGACTGTCTTGATGTTTATTACTCAGTTGTTTGCTTGGAGAAATGCTCAATTGTCTTCTATTATTTATGTCTATTATTTATGCTGGGGCATTTATACATCTGCAGAGAGGCTATGTATTTTAATAGGTTCCTAAAATTAATAATGAATTGCTAATACACAGAAAGAAGACTATTCATACATCAAGAAAATGACATCTCATTATGTTTTATATTAGGAGCTTAATACATCTCATTATTTCCTAGTTAAAATGTAATGCTATAAATATCATGCTATAAATATACAATATTAGGTTTTTAAAAATCCCATTTTACAGCATAACCTATGGCAAACCAAGCAAACCAGTCTTTATGTGTGAGATGGCTGCTGTCACTGCTTTGTTGCTTTTAGTTCAGTACTGCTTCGAAGCCTTATGAGGACATGCTGAAGTGGCTGAACATCATCTTCACTGCCCTCTTCACCCTGGAATGTATCCTGAAAATCATCGCTTTTGGTCCGCTGGTGAGAAACACTCGAGCACACACAGTACAGTGCCTGGATTTCGGTCAGTTTTACTCCTCACACATCAGTAGATAAAATAATCACTGCTAAAAAGACATCAGAGGTTCAGGCATGGAACTCATTTAGACATCAGGGCTGCATTCAGAGTTCAGTTACATGGGGCTTAAATACAGAAATTCAGTATTCAGCATTCAGACCTCAGATGTAACTACAGACTTAAGCAGGATTCAGACAATTGCATGGAAGTGGAGTTTGCCAAATTGGACCTTTGGACATTCGACCTTGAAAAATATGTATTCTTGATGTAAATATACTACAAAAAACATGGAAGGCCATTTGAGGCCAATGTTACATACATAAATATGGCACTATATTAATATAAATTATATAATAGTAATATCCCTTTACAGTCTGCAAGAAAAAATTTTTCATCGGAGGAGGCGTCTTAATCAGAGATATTGTTTCTCTCAATGATTTCATTTTTTATAGATAAATTATCAAATGAACTGTAAGTGTAGCAGATGAGTGCTTGGTCAGCTTATCTTTTAAACTGTAGGCAGGAGAGCACATGAAATTAATAATTAAAAAATTGCTATTCTTTTACTAATTTGACTAAATAACTAATTAAAAGTGTGATTAAAAATTAAATATAGAATTAAAAATAGTAAATACTAAATCCTGTACATACTGTAGGATTTCATGATTGTTATTTTGTATAGTTGTGAGCACAATTAACTCATAAAAAAATAACATGCAGATAATAGGATGTGCTGGCTCAAGTGCTGTTTTATTCAAAATGTGCTGGATCAAGTGTTGTTTTATTCAGTAGTGAGGGTGGATGCCATATGGTTAAATCAAATTACTATGCATAAATATTGATGTAACTTTTAACCTGAAGTCGCCAACTCTTCGTGGGGCAGTGGTAGCTCAGTGGTTAGGACGTTGGGCTACTGATCGGAAGGTCATGAGTTCGATCCCCAGCACCACCAAGCTGCCACTGCTGGGCCCTTGAGCAAGGCCCTTAACCCTCAACTGCTCAGTTGTATAAATAAGATAAATGTAAGTTGCTCTGGATAAGGGCGTCTGCCAAATGCTATAAATGTAAATGTAAATGTAACTCTGAATACAGCCCCTGATGTTTAAAATTTCGCTGGTGTTGATGTTGGCTAATTAGAGGAATTAGCTAAGAAGAAGGGATTTTGGTGAAAGCATATGAACTGCACAATGATGATGGATAGGCAAGGGCACTAATAGTGGCACATAAATCTGTGTTCTCAGTGCCTGTAGCAGCAGGGCCTGTCTCAAGCTCCATTTCCATTTAGTAGCCTCATTTATTAAATGACTCTGGCCCCTGCATGATGCTCTTACCTCCACCTGTTCTGAGCTGGCGGCAGATGGCGTGGCCTCGCTGCTGTTGTTCTAAGCCCTCTGCTGCCAGTACTCGACAAATCACTGTGGCATTCAGAAGAAACATGCAGACATGACAGCATCTCCTGACAGATCAGCCTGTCATGGATGATCCAATGTATGAAAGGTTATACTGTATGTGTGTGTGGTTTGACCTCCATTTAAAACATTATTTTCAGGGATTGATTGTGTATTGATTTTGAATTTTTAGTACTACAGTAACAAAGTCTATTTCTCCCATTTCTCTGATCTTCTCTTAAATTGCATCCAGAACTATCTGAGAGAAGCCTGGAACATATTCGACTTTGTAACAGTACTGGGCAATATCACTGACATCCTGTTTACTGAAATTAAGGTAAGCAGTTGAGACGGTCATCCCTGTACAGGTTTACTTATGGAGAACAGGATCATATATAGGATAGTGATGGTGTGTTTATGTATGGGCTTTCAGTGTTTTGTCTGTGTGTTTGTGTGTCTGCAATTTTCTCTTTCTCACTGTGGAATAATGAGAGTAAGACAAGACCAAGAAGGCAAGATGGAAGAACATGCTCACAACAACATCAAACCCCACACAAGAGCAAAGTTCCTTTCAAGTTGATTTGAAAAGCACTTTTAACATTAGGTATTGTCACAAAGCAGTTTTAAAGATATCCAGATGTAGATTTCCTTGCCAGAGCTGACAATATCAAGGAAAAACCCCCTGAGATGACATGAGGAAGAAACCCATACTCTCCTGGTTGAAACCAGATAGTGGTATAATAAATCATTAAAGTATACAGGTATAGAAGAGTAAAGACAAACAGTAATAAGTGTGATGAAAGTGGTAAGAATAAACATTTTATAAATTGGATTCCTAGAATGAGAACAGGACAGTCATTATGAGTACAGCAGCAGCTCTTAGGTACAAGTCTACAGTATCTAGGAGGGATTATCCACTGAAGCAAGGATGAGACTAGGGGCTCTGTTTTTGGAGCACCCAGCAAACCCTGAACTGCAATTTCACCTATGAATCATAACAAATCAACTTACATATAATTATTGAGACTTACATTTAAAAAAAGGCCTGTAGCGTAATTCCTATTTCAAGTCTTATTTTACTCACATGTTCATTCGGCAAATTTAGAAGAGGAGATTCATCCGATGAAGCTCTGCAGTGCACACATCTCCCCAATGAGTGTTGACAGTCGAGTCTCGGTGTGTCAGAGTAGGCTCTCGCCCCTCCTAATGATTTCACTGTCACTCTGTTTCCATGCTAAATCTCTGTTGGCACCTGTCCCCTTCTCTCCCAAATGGACTTCACAGACGGTAAGTGGCTTTATTTGTCCTGCTCTGCTTCTGTCCATCTGTCCTGCCTGTTTATATATATGTGGATAATCACCTATTTGTCTGTTTGATTTTAAGATACAGTGCCAACACTGCAAAAAAAGAAAAAAAAACTTAGCAAGTTAAAATCAATAATATTTTACATTTATCTAGTATTTCCTGTTATAAGCCTACAATAAACCAAACGATTATTAAACCTATTTCTAGACATTTTACTAAATTAAAGCTTGAAATATTCTTGTTCTTTTGGCAAATAATTTTGCTAATTCTAAGCATTTATTTGTAGAAAGAAGCAAAATTATCTATAGATAATTTAGAATATACTGTATATAGAATATAGAATAGGAACATTTAAGGCTTAAAATGAGTAGAAATGTCTAGATATAGGTTTAATAATCTTATATTTGGTGTATTGTAGTTTTATAATAGGGAATACTAGACAAATCTGATGCTAAATGCAAGATATATTCACTTGCTAAGATGACATTTTTTGCAGTGAATTTGTGGTTTTGGGGTATTGTTTAGCGATGTGCATGGTTAAAGCTTAAACTTCACTAAACAATTATATCTTTTATTAAAACTTTAAGGAAACCTAAAATTAATGTTGGTCTTGTGGATACACAAAATGAGCATGCAAAATATGAATAATTATAATGTTATTCATAATGTCTACATAAAGATGTGCAGTATTCCTTCCCTTTGGATGCTTTTAATATAAATTGGGCAGTCCTAATTTTTGCTGAAGCTTGCTTAAGATTTATCCCCATCAATCACAAGGCTAATGTTGTTTTTAACCAAACTATGCATTCCTGCTTAAATGGTCTCTTTGTGCAGCCTAGGGCCATATTCAGGGTTGATGACTCAATAGGTAGATTTTTATGTGGGGAAAGTTGCACATATTCAGAATCAGGTTACGCACATGCTTAAGTTGATTTTCTAGGCATGATATTCATATTATGCAGGAAAAAATGTGAAATTTAAAGGGAGATTGATATTAATCAACAGTGTCATGTTTGTGTGTATTTAATAATGGCCTTGAAAGGCAGCTTGGCCTACTGTATTTAGATTGCATTAAGCTTAAAGACAGTGGTGCTGGACTCTCATCGCTAATACCAGTATTGCAAAGAAATATGTGCTTAAGTCAGAGGTCAGAATCATGCACACACACACACACACACACACACAAACACACACATATGCAAATCCCACGCAAGAACTTAAGTCTGTCGTTATGACTGAGGTCTGAATACCACTGTGCGCAATTTCAGTATTAAAGCCTTACTACACATCTGCAAAAGATAACCTAGCAAGCATAGCCTATGCTTCTATGTCCATAATTTGTTAGGCTTGTACAACAAGGGTTGAACAATTCAGATTCTTCATGCATGCATTGTTGTGTTTATTTCTGCTTGACTAGCATAGTAGAATAGGAGTTTGTACAGAGGCATGTCGATCAAGCATGTTTGTTATAATACAAGGTCACGCCCACATGGACATTTGCAAATCTGAAATTAAATGATAACTCTTTTGGAAAAATCTGGAAAGTGCTACAAATCCTAAAGCATATTATTTTATAAATCCTATATTTATTTCAGCATATATTTATTTCATAAATCAATGAAGACTAAGATTCATCAATTAAAACAGGGAATCAGGTTTGCTCTTTACTTGGTTGGAATGAAAACCCAATCATATCCAAATACACTATATGGCCAAAAATATGTGGACACTGGACCAATTTAAACTACTGTAGCCTTTACCTTGCACTAAAATTATAGTAGCACGCAGCATCCACAAGAAACTATTCCTAAAATATGCACTTTTACTTTCAGTGCAGGTTAATTTTCTATTTAGTAATCACTTGACTTTCTCCTATTTCTATCAACTAAACTAAAATCTCCTATTTCTATCAAATAAACTTCAACCTATTGATTGTTCATTTAGTAACATTTGCCTGAACACCCATCACTAGCACTAGATTCTTAAATCTTACTGCACAGTTGTGGGAATGAACCTTTTTAAAATTCATAATAATGTTGGTTTCTTATTCTTTGAAACCAATACTATATAAGTCACTATTGACAATTACATATGCATGATTTCAGCTCTTTTTAAGATCCATCATTTTAACAATCAGTGCCACTAAAGTGCATGAAGGTGGCCTGCAGGAATCATTTCTCCTCTTGAATTGAAATTGAAATCTGCTGATTTCGATTTTGGAAATGCTTGCTGTAACGCATAATAGATCAAAAGACATGAACCAAATGGCCAGTAGGACTAACATCAGTACAGGCTAACGTGTGGATTGTCACCTTCTCAGCAGAACAAGCTGATCAACCTAAGCTTTCTGAGGCTGTTTCGAGCTGCTCGACTCATCAAGCTCCTGAGGCAAGGCTACACCATCCGTATCCTGCTCTGGACCTTTGTCCAGTCTTTTAAGGTTTGGACCTTTAATATCTGCCCTTTTCCGATGCCTGACTTTAATGCTTGAAATGCAAAAGGTGAAAAAACAAAAAAAGTGCTAGCAAGCACTTTTATGAGCACTTTTATTACACTAGTAGCAGTTAGATGTGTGACATCTGTTGAGATGAGTGAAAGTCATTACTTGTTTGAAGATTAGAGAGTACATTTGGTAGATGCATATTACATATTATAACAAAACATGAGCTGGTCTTATTTATTATTCATGATATTTCATGCTCTGATGTAAGTCATAGTCTTTTGTTAATTGATGACCATTATTTCACTCTTTCTTTTTACTCTGTCATGTTGAGGTTTTGAATGAGATATAAGACTGCAGAATGTAGAAAGGTTAACTCAATTATGTGTTTTTTTTCACAATATTTTGTTAATCATGTCTGGTTGGGATGTAACCGAACACAAATACGCAAGTGGGAGGTTTTTATTTTCATGCAGGTCAGACTGAGCGGTGAGAATTGAAGCTGGCCATACAAAGAAAGACACTGTTTATTACCATAAATTTGTGGTGCTGCAGGATGCAATTACGGCATCCTTAGTAACTGCCTGGTCAAGATTGCGGCAGTTAGTGCTTGCCTTTCGACCTGTGGGTTTCTTCCAGTATTTCCAGTGTTCAGAGTTTCTGGGGGCATAGTGGTAGGGTTCTTTTTTTTTTTTTTTTAAATCTGATTTAGGCCATACACACTTTGAGTTTAAACCTGAATACAGATGCAGATATGGATATTTGGAGCACTAAACAGATACAGACAGTGTAATTACGCTACACTCCTCGTATATGGATAACTCAGCTCAGTTTACTTTATGTAAACCTGAGGCTAGCCTTGCCACCATTTTCTGATATTAAAAAAGCTCTTTATTGTCTTGTAGGCACTGCCGTACGTGTGTCTGCTCATTGCCATGCTCTTTTTTATCTACGCCATCATTGGGATGCAGGTGAGTGCTACTCCAGCACTGTCAATTACATTTAAAGGTACTTGCTGTAATGGTTCACGTTTGAAAGCCTTCCATTTTGTCCTGCTATAGACAGAATGAACATTAGCAGTACCATTATATTTTGCAAACCATGGATGGTCAAAAAATGTTGCTTTCTTAAACAAAGAAAGTATCAAGGAGAGGACTTCACAATTTCATCATAAACAAACCATTTTTATTCATTTATTCAAGTCCACGTTTCTTAGATAATTCCTATAAAATCCATTATCTTCCCTCCTACATCACAGTTTTTTTCCTTTTAAACCCATTAAATCCCCCAACTTTCGATTATACACTGCCCTCCAAAAGTTTGGAAACGCCTGAACAAAATAGGGTTTTTGGGCAATATCAGCATAAATCCTCT